>CABFVX010002825.1:24439-72859 GCA_902151425.1 Timema shepardi | reverse complement strand
GGGGGGGGGGGGGGGAGTTAGTGTAATATAAGAAACATAATTTTATTTTTGTGTCTTGAAGGCACAATAAGTATTAATAAATACCTAGATTTACAATTAAATACTATTCAAATAAAGTAATTAAGTTGTGTTTTAGAAACAAACTCAACTGTTTCAGAATTATAATCACCAATATATTTTATTTTTTCATTTATTTGACATATTTAACGTGCACTTTGTGAACTGGCTGATTATATCAAGACACAAGAATTTCTATGAGTGAGAGTGAAAGGTCCTACCAATTTTGCTGGAAGGGTATTTTTACATGCCTTCCAGGGTTCTTTTACAAGCGACAATCGACAGACGGCAGATGAAGAAAGTTTTGCTAGGGATTTTTTTTATCACTTAAGAAAAATCTGTCGACACCGGCTGGGTTCGAAACCACGAACTTTGGGCTGAGACAAGCGCTTTAATCCAAGACAACTGAGGTCGGCAAGTGCCAATGCAAATAAATTGATACATTTTTTTTTAAATAAAAATATTTGCATTTTTCTAGTCCTTCCAGAGTTAAAAATATTGATCGATAGTGCTAGTCATGATTTTTAATTATCTTACGCGATGTACACATTCACTTAGAGAGTCCAAATGCACAGTTACATTCGAAACATTGTTTTTCATGAGAGTGTGATAATTTAGGATAGTTTCACTGTTTTCTAATAGAGTACATGACCTACCTACACGGATGCGATGTCTAGTTCCAGTTGTATCGCCTCCGCGGTGCGAGACAGATTACTGCCCCTTACTACTTGCACAGTTACATTAATAGCAACCCGCCTCGATGGCGTAGTCGGCTAACGCGCTAGTCGTGTTGAGTTCCACGGCTGAGGACGGGAAGATCGAGGTTCGAATCTCGGTCGGGTGAACTGGGGGGGTGGTTTTTCCTAAATGGTTTTCCACTCTCCCTCCACGCAAATGCGGGTTTACTTCCTCTAATTTAACCTTCCCAATTCCTAATCCATTAGAGTAATTAGTACTTAAAGCGTATAACCCGAACGGGTAGTAAGACGCGGTAATAAATATTATATTATTATATCTTAATAGGATAAGAAATTATATGATAAAATTTTGAGGGAATGTATCTACATTTGTGTAGAGTAAGACTGGGAAAACATTTAAGAGTGATCGCCCTTAATTAACCTGACCACCTCTTTAAGTACAATTCCCCCATAAAGTGTTTTCAACAATTTTTTTAAAATCACTTTTCTTTTATATTAAGATAAAATTTAATGTCAAAATGGTGTTGCTAGTAGTAAAACTTTAACCGTCACTAAGACTTTACTTGATGCTCTTAAAAGCACACTGTGAATTTTGTGAGTCAAAGATGAGTAGGGGAAAAATATGTTGCTAGGTAATAAATAATTACATAAAAATACAGGTTTATTTATAACTTTCTATAATTATCAAACAAAAAATAGTTTTTTTGCTAAATAATACATAAATCTAAATAACAGAAAGACACACACAAATATATAAAACTTATTAGAAAAGTGTCTAAATATAATAGCACAATTTGTATATAAAGAAACCCTTTCACAAAATATTGTTTAACAAAATTAGGGTTATGCGAGTAGACAAATTTTAACATTTATGGGCATAGGTTCATTTTTTTTAAACTTCCCTAATAGTCATTAACTAATTTTTGTTATTAGATTCAAACATTAATGGCACATTAGTGAAAAGAACTATGCTACTAATTATCATTGCTATTTTTAATATTTTACATAATCATTTATTTGACCTAAATCATTTTCACCAATCTCGCTCGTTTTGGACATATTTTCTCATTTAATTAGGCCTATATTATGCAAATATTTTTTAAGAAAATTCAACTTTGTTCTATATTTGCGCAATTATTCTTGTTATCAATGATAAATATGTTTATAAGTTCTAGCTTCAATCAACACGGCAAGTTTTACAATTTGTTTCTGTTAGATTGATCTCGCAAACCCTGGAAGAGAATTTATATAATAGTGTACATTTATTTACAAAAAAAAATTACATTAAATTAGTGAAGCAACATTTTGACCATGCCTAAGCCTTAGACACAACAATGTATCTGGTGGTTATAGCCTAAGACACAACAATGTGTCTGGTAGTTATAGGCTACAACAATGTGTCTGGTGGTTATAGGCTAAGACACAACAATGTCTCTGGTGGTTATAGCCTAAGACACAAAAATGTGTCTGGTAGTTATAGGCTAAGACAGAACAGTGTATCTGGTGGTTATAGCCTAAGACAACAATGTATCTGGTGGTTATAGCCTAAGACAACAATGTATCTGGTGGTTATAGCCTAAGACACAACAGTGTATCTGGTGGTTATAGCCTAAGACTCAACAATGTGTCTGGTGGTTATAGCCTAAGACTCAACAATGTGTCTGGTGGTTATAGCCTAAGACACAACAGTGTATCTGGTGGTTATAGCCTAAGACTCAACAATGTGTCTGGTGGTTATAGGCTAGAACAATGTGTCTGGTGGTTATAGGCTAAGACACAACAATGTATCTGGTGGTTATAGCCTAAGACACAACAATGTATCTGGTGGTTATAGCCTAAGACTCAACAATGTGTCTGGTGGTTATAGCCTAAGACTCAACAATGTGTCTGGTGGTTATAGCCTAAGACTCAACAATGTGTCTGGTGGTTATAGCCTAGAACAATGTGTCTGGTGGTTATAGGCTAAGACACAACAATGTATCTGGTGGTCATAGCCTAGGACACAACAATGTGTCTGCAATGAACGGGATACTTTATATATATGATATAGGCATAAATGTTATAGGTGTTTAGCAAATATGGGTCAAATCCTATATTTCTCGAATCTTTAAAAGTGTACAATTTAAGTTAAAGTGGAGATATAAAAGGTGTTTTTAAAGTTGTTTTAAGGTGACTGACAAATGATATTTTGTTTATCATGTCTATAACAATGTAAATAACTGAGAAAACACACCTTTATGTAAATTATATTAATACAAATTTGTTCATTTTTGTGATTTTGTTATTCTATGAACTACCTAGGTCTAGAAAATTATTTTTACCAATTGCATAAAACTGTTATTTAAAGTCAAGAACTTTATAATTGTATTCAAGATAATTTTTTTGAGATTTTTACAAATATTGAATTCTTCAAGTACCATAGTATACAAGAAATAAAGGATCTGGGAGTCTCATCTCTAATATTTAGCAATATTTTTATAATCTTTTACTTTTACCGTAGCAAAATATATATAAAGAGTGTCTTATTTTCTTGGAAACCATTTCAAATTATTCATCATTTTACAAAAAAAAACACTGTTACAAATTAAGCTGGGATGGAAGGAAGTGCCAGTCAAGGTAAACATAGTTGCCAGCTTTAATTAAAAAAAAAAAAGTTTTGGTCAAAATACATAAAAATTTGCCTAGTTAATTATGTTTAATAAATCATGGAATTTTAACAAGTCTATTTTTATTTAATTTGACCAAAAATGTGTTTTAGGGTGTCCAGCTAGACCATACTTAAAATCCCTTGACATTTTCAACTTTTCCAGTCACTATATATTACAAACATTATGAAATTGTGTCACAAGATGAAGGGGGTAAAGAGAGATTGGCTATTGGGTACAATCTAAGTTAGATTTCAGTGTGATAGTATTAAGGGATTAAGTGACCATCTTACACCAGTAGAGTTTAAAATATTGTCATAACCATGACTAAGTTTGGCTAAAGATATGCGGTAGAACAGGACATTAAAATCACATGTACGAGTTTGAGAATTGAAATTAGTATACTCAACAGGGAGAACTGTGTTAAATGAGATTGCGGTGTGTATTAACTGAAAGAAAAATTTTATTTTAACTATTGTAAATAAAACATGGATTTATTCTTAAGGGAATAAGTGAAAATTCCAGAAATTTGATCAGATTCCCTGACTTATGTCTGTTTTCCAGGTCGCTGGACACCCTGTGTTCGCAACAAATACTGTAAAATACTTATATTAAATCACATTCCATTTCAAATGTATTGATAGTAAGACCATAGTATGAATACAAGCGATGTACACTTTTAAATGAACATAAACACAGCTCTTCGTTACGGCAGTCGGCCTGAGAGTTGACGATGGTTCTGAGAAAGTGCGCCAGGTTGGTTTTATGATTTGGTTATTTGAGGCAGCCCAAACTCGTCTACCAGGACTCCATCCTAACACACAAGAGCAAGTTTAGTCGATACCAAGTACATTAACATCTACACTCGGCACACAAAAAAACAAAACAAGTAGCTATAAAATTAAATCCATGACCCTACTACAGTATAATTTTCATAAAAAGGGTGAGATGTACTTTTGTAACTTTTGATTGATATTATCAATAGCTGTAAAACAACACTAGCGCTATATTGATTGATATGTGTACAACCTGAACAGGTAGTGGTACAAAGCGCCAAAGAAAAAGATACATAGTACTTTGTCGTCAATGTTGACAACAAAAGATACATGCATTTGTATTATTCTTATTTTGGTCCTTCGCCTGGAAAATTGAGTTGTACTTTTTTTTTTAGCGCCATGTCTTACTACTCGCGAACTCGGGTTATACGCCTATGTATTAATTACTCTAATGTGTTAGGGATTAGGAAGGTTTATTTTAGAGGAAGTGTACCCACATCTGCATGGAGGGGAGAGTGTAAAACCACCCTCAGTATACCCGAACGAGATTGAACCGTGATCTCCCCCGTCTTCGGCAGTCTAGTCTACTGCCAGAGTAGCGCGTTAGACCACGCGGCCACCAAAGTGGATTGTACTAGGCCCCCTAGTACTAATCTAAAATATGGTATTTTAAAGTTTTTTATATATATATATCGAGTGATACTGGAATAGAAATTGTAAATTAAACATTAACTGACCGTGAAAGTTTGTTTTTAGAAAAGGGTTATTTTGTATTTTAAACCATTTCTATTTTAGTATCACTCAAAGGTAAGTGTCCTAATCTAAACCTTGATTTAAATTACTTTTTTGTTTATATATTTGTAATATTTGCCGTTACTATACTGAGTGCTTTTTGAAGTGCGTAGATCTGTTTCTAGCTTCGATAGCTACACTGATCATTTCTCATCTCCTCTTTAAGCACATTCTATCTCGGTGCCGTTCCTTTTGAGAGAATTCGGAAATCTTTTAAGGCCTTAGCGTGCCTAGTCAGATATCGAACCATCGGCCCCCCACTGTTGGTCGACATTTCTAACTGGTTTAACTTCTCCTTGTCTCCATCTTCTTCTCTAGATCTTGTCCACGGCAGCCAGCTGGTTCAGTAGAGCTTCTCGGGAGTTGATTAAATAATGTTGGGGGTGGAGAACAAGTTCGAATAAAGAGATTGAATTTGATGAGGTTGATTCGGAAGTTTCATTTTGGAGAAAAGTTCATATACATTTTATTACATTTTAAACACTAGTGACATATGAAAATAAAAAATAAAGGTTAACTGGTACTTGAGTCTTGAAGACAGACATAATATGGTTATACTTGTGATAATTTAGCCAAATAGTGGTCTCCCTTTTCTTCCACCGATCTCTCAACACGAAAAACAACGACTATTCGTACCTCTCAGTACGTTTTCTTTGCTCGCGTGCTAACCGGCAAGTGTCCCGCTGCTAACACTTCCCTTCCACATAGAGTCAAAAACAGACGCTACAATCTGATGTGCTGATTGGCCAGCTGTTCGCGCCAAACCTCCCCTTTCCACTGTGAAACCACGGGTGCATCTCACAGCTTCCGGGTACAGATAAAATAAAACAGCACGATGCTTAAAGTGAAAGGTAAAAGCAATACATTTAGATGATTCCTACAAAGACTTTACAAGAATGAAAAATTACTAAATTTAAAAGTTAAAGGCCTAAAAATGAAGTTAATGAATTGAAATTTATAACATATATTGCTTACAACTTTAATTATGATTTGAACCACTTATAATTAACAATAAGCCCCTCACTTTCTTATAATTAAACATTTGAACTGACTAATTTAGTAATATAGAGATTAAAATAGGCCTAATTGATTGGAAAACAATGATGTACTATAAGTGTAGTACTCTCAGTATCTTGATTATATTAACATGATTTCTAATAAACTAAAGGAGGGAGATTTTGTAAAATGATATATAAAATGTTATTAAATGTCTTTGAATATTATAAATATTGGGCACTTGCAAGCCTATTACAACCATAATGGATTTAGTGGTTTTAAGAATGGTATTAAATTAACGAAATAAACAATGGCAAACTAATATATAAATAAATGAAAAGGTCAAGAGCTAAGGGCCTAAAACCGACCACTTTACAAAATGTGTTGAATTCATCAATAAAGCTAACACCGACTTGATTTTCACTAATGAACTTTAATTCCATAGCCAGCAACGGCTCTAATTATCGCGTCAACACAACAACCAGACAACAGACAGTTAATTTACCACTCAGGGAGTGAGGACGGCCCTTATTTTCAGTCAATGTCTAGTTGAAAGCACTGCTTTCAAAATATCGAAGTGGGTCACCTGGCCGTCTAGGGGTAATGTGTCAGACTTCTGTGTTGGGGGTCTGGGGTTCAATCCTCTGTCTCGACACAGATTTATCTGATTACCAAACCCTTCCTTCACCTCTGACAAGACATCTTGTGAATGTGGGGAATGCCAGGCCTCCACCGTGGTTCGGATTCCACGTTAAACTGTAGGTCCTCCATTTCATCTCACAATCACCCTACCATTACACATTAGCGTAAGTGCGTATAACCCGAACGGGTAGTAAGACGCAGTGCTAATAATAATAATAATAATAATAATAATAATATATCAAGAATAAATCATCTTCCCCAAAAAACGACTGGAGATCAAACCATTTATGACAAAGTAGAAAACTATCTTGCTTACCTTGTTCCTGACGCTGTCAGCACCAGGTTCCCTATCCGGGGCACTGGGGGCCTTCACAACGTCATCAAGGTAATCCGACGAGTCTTCCTCTAAACCAAGGTCATCTCCGAGGGCGTCTAGCTCCGCCTCAAGGTCATCCTCATCAACCTCCGGCATACCGTAGCTTCGACCCATGGCCTCCTGGATCTCATCGGCTTGATCCAACATGTCCGACATGTCATCTTGGATGTCCTGATATCACACAAGTTTGTTGTTTACAAGGGGCTCAGTTATTACACCAGGATAAGCCAATTGTTTACTATGGACAGCATTTATTTTTTATATCCATTATTCTAATTTCTGAACACAATTCAGTTACCGTTATTTATGATTTCCTGATGGGCTAGAAAAGGTTTGATCAAAGAACCTTTTGAAGGGTCCGAACAGTGGACCCCTTTCAAGGCTACCACCTTGACAATGAAACTATTATAATTTCACCAAACACACCTCGATCTCGTCAATGTTGATCTTTTTGAACTCTTTCTGCATCTGCTTGACACCGGTCTTCATGGCAACCACCGTCGAGTGAGTGTCTTTGAGCGTCTGAGCGGCGTAGTTGGCTTGCTCCATGTTGAACGCTTGCTGGCGTAGGTTGTCAGATTGCTGTTCATACCTGAACATGCATAAAATCATATACTCTGAGACCTTTTTTAACTTGTGTCTTAACACAAACATGGCAAAACAATGTCAATGTACTAACCTATATCTAACTCTATGCCCTTAAGGAACGGCAAAGTTCAAGGCCGCCAGAACGTTAAGCTCAGCATTTAACCCTATTCTGCGACACCTCCATCCAATCACTAGCCTGATACAAAACCTTCCTTAAAATATATTTTAACACATAACCCTCCCATCGAAGTATCAGCCTACCGAGGGGTATTGTATATTCAGGTTACCTGATTAAATAATAATAATAATATTTAGCACCGCGTCTTACAACCCATTCGGGTTATACGCTTTAAGTACTAATTACTCTAATGGATTAGGAATTGGGAAGGTTGAATTAGAGGAAGTGAACCCGCATTTGCGTGGAGGGTAAGTGGAAAACCATTTAGGAAAAAAACCTCAGTTCACCCGACCGAGATTCGAACCTCGATCTCCCCGTCCTCAGCAGTCGAGCTTAACACGACAAGCGCGTTAGCCAACTACGCCACCGAGACAGGTTTCCTGATTAAAATGTTGTGAACAAACCTTTCATCGCCCACACGCACCATGTGACCACGCCTGGATTAGCCTTAATATGTTGGAGGGTCCATACGAGCCATGAAGTTAACAAATGTGTAAGTTTCTCCATTTTCCCTCTTAGGTCCAAATATTTTTCTAATCACTTTGTTCACAAAAAATTCTCAATTTGTTATGTTGATACAAGTGAGGTCAAAGGGTTTAGATTTTATTGAAACAGAGTGAAATCAGACAAGTTTAGCGACAAAACAAATCCCAAAATATGTACTTACATTTTCCTTTGTTTCAAGACTCGCAAAGCCTTTTGTTTAACCGTGTTCTTAGCCGGCCCATCCCTCATCTTTTTCATTTGGTCTTTGTATTTCTTGAGCTCCGCATCTAGTCGAGCGACTTTCTTATCTATCGACTCTGCTCGACTGTCCACCTGGAGACATTCCATAGCCCATAAATGCTCACCCAATTGTAGCGAATATTATTCGTAGGTTAGACAGCAAAACGACGGCTGTTAAGGGTGGAATAACCTTGGAAGGGAGAAATTAGAGCTAAACAAGCACTTTGTTCAGATATTGTGGAGGATCTTTGAGGTTATCTTGTTGTGTTCTTGCCGTACACACTTTCCGTACACAACTTGACATACACAACTTGCTGTACACAACTTCAACTAAAGCGAGCTTAAACTTATGTATCAGTATCTATAAATTTATTATTATTATTATCACCGCGTCTTACTACCCGTTCGGGTTATACGCACTTACGCTAATGTGTAATGGTAGGGTGATTGTGAGATGAAATGGAGGACCTACAGTTTAACGTGGGATCCGAACCACGGTGGAGGCCTGGCATTCCCCACATTCACAAGATGTCTTGTCAGAGGTGAAGGAAGGGTTTGGTAATCAGATAAATCTGTGCCGGGACCGAGGATTGAACCCCGGCCGCCAGTACAGAAGTCTGACACCTTACCCCTAGACCGCCAGGTCACCTTTATAAATATAATTTACACTTTCAATTTTTTAGCAACATGGTTTACTACTCATTTAGTTTAGCCTATATACTAATTACACTAATGGGTTAGAGATAAGAAAGGTTTAATTAAGAGGAAATCTACTCGCATTTGCGTGGAGGGAGAGAGGAAAACCACCCTCAGTACACCTGACTCAATCTTCCCATTGTCAGATTTATTTTTTTGTAGGTACTTAATAAAGTTTTAAGGCTCATTAAGTTAAGCATACAATTAAAGGTGTCTGTAAAAAAAATTGTTTATAGGTAGGAAATGTTTGGTCCCAAATGAATATTACTGTCGTGTTTTATAAATTATATTATATTCAAAATAAACTAGGGAATAGTGGTACTACGCAAAGAGTGTGGGAGTCGTTAATTTTTTTTTTCTATACCATATTATGGAAAATGTATATTTTTTACCATTCATACACACATACAGCAAAGGTTCAATAATAACAAAATTAATATTGTAAAATAGGCCTAATTCTATACAGCATATAATATTAAAAATTCAAAAAACTCACCTTGATCACAGAAGACCATTAATATTCATAACGTAAAATAAAACTGTTTCTTACTGTATTTAAAAGAATGTATTGACATAGAACCAAAAGTATTTTAATACGCAATTAGCTAACTTTTTTTTTAATAACTATCACAATCAAACCTAACCTAACCTCCAAGGCATCAACATTTTTTTTCCATGAAATTCCAGGATCCTTAAATATCTTCCACTAAAATACTGTATTTTAATTATTTTACAATGTTAAGTTTGCTATCCTGACACACAAGACACAGTGCTATGAAGAGAAATGTTATCATTGGTAGCTTTGTGTGTATGTATATGACATAGGGTGACCTGGCGATCTAGGGGTAAGGTGTCGGACTTATATGCTGGCGGCCGGGGTTCAATCCTCGGTCCCGGCAGATTTATCTGATTACCAAACCCTTCCTTCACCTCTGACAAGACATCTTGTGAATGTGTGGTATACCAGGCCTCCCACCGTGGTTCGGATTCCACGTTAAACTATAGGTACTCCGTTTCATCTCACAATCACCCTACCATTACACATTAGCGTAAGTGCGTATAACCGTATAGCCCGAACAGGTAGTAAGACGCAGTGCTAATAATAATAATAATAATAATAATAATAATGTATATGACATAGAAAAACTAATTGAAGAATCCTTCCCTTTGTAAGCATTATTCCCGTAAACTGAGCAGTGGCGACAAACATTTAGCCTGCGCCGAGAAGTAATATAAATACTTGACAGTCAAACACCACTCCATGGGTATTAGCGAGCATACAATGATTAATGTATTTTCGTGATGACGCAAAGACAGTTGCATAGTTATCCTTCGAGACAGTTTGGAATTGGTTGACACCAGTTGGCAAGTGACCTCATAATACAGTGCAGATATTGTGAGGGGGATAGTAACAACAAAATATTTTATTAGCACACAAAAAAAAATTAAATAGATTACCTAAAAATATATTTTAAAATATGATATGTATCCATCTCCCCGGGCATATAATTTAGACATTTTCCTTTCATATAAATAATGATTCACTTCCACATAAATATTTTTGCATGGCTCTTTAAATAGTCATAACCTCACAATAAACTTACTCCTGTAATGCAGTCGGTGATACTTGCTGGTGGCTCTTTCGGTTTAGTTTTTCCAAACAGCCTATTCATTTTTATTCAATAAAATACAAAATATTTATAAAGGAGTTTAAAAAAAGTTTAACAAACGTAATATGTGTAATGAAATGAAATGTCACTTATTTTAGCAGAGAGCAGACCAGGTTGACCAACAAACATTTAATGTAAATAAACATATACCCCCGTCTTGAAAATTAATATTTCATACATCACAGATCAATTTAACACACATTAAAGATACACTTTATCATTAGTAATACAATAAGTAAATACTTTTTTCGCATAAAGAGATGGTGCTGCGCTCTTTATAGAATGGTGTGACGAAATGTCTGATAGCGTCAGTGATCTCAATATTATACTGTATGGACTTTATTAAGATACGCATTGGCAAGGACCAAGACGTGTTGCTCGAGTTTATCACCTGCTTCACTGAGGGGAGGGGGGGGGGACAAATTTAACAGTTTCTTTCAATGTTCCTATGCGAAACCATATCTCTGATGAATAAAGATGTTTTTATTTGACAATAATACCACACTTGCCTGAAGAAGCGTTTACATTAAAGGATCCACAATTCAGTTTTACAGGTAATACTGTACAATTACAAATTTTAATATATTTAAATATGCAATTATCATCCATGTTGTTTACAGTCTGCCAAGAATACACTTATAATTAAAGTTGGCTATTGACTTGTATATTGGTTTAAGAAACCATGTTATATTGAAAGTTTGATAAATATAACGAATAAGGTATCTTAAAACGTGTTTAAATTGGTTTGAATGACAATCTTTGTGTAGTCGCATACGTTCAAACTATCACACAGATCATGGGTTCGTAGAAAGTATGATATATAACCATTTAAAAAAGAAAACTTGTCTCATGTCTTGTATGTTGCTTTCAAAAAACATATGTTGTAAGTTTAATAACTACAATGAAACAAGTTAGCTAAAAATTGTTTTTCATTTGTTTGAATGACATACTTTGTGTAGAAGTATTACTTTCAAACGATAATTTAGGTTATAGGCTTGTAAGAAATACGGTATCTACTAAACCCCGATTTTAATAGGAATCCCAATCTGTAAGGCTTTATTTCGTACCAGAATACCATTATATATTAGTATTTTGGTAGGATAAACAGCCATTTAGAACGGAAGTAGAAATTCCCTTCTGGAAGGTATTTTATCCTGCCTAAACACTACTATAGGGTAGGATTCTGGTACGATATAAAGCCTTCCAAATAAGCTTCCTTCAAAAATCATCGTATATATTAACCTACATAACTTATTTAAAGAAAAAATTTACCAGTTTCGAACTTTCAATGGTCTTCAAAGCTTTTACTAAAACATTTATTTCATTTAACTAAACACACATTGCTTTGTATGGGCGTAAGAGAGAAAGAGATACCCGAAAGTTTCCTTCTCAAATACACAATGGTATACGGGCGACAAATAAAATATTTCAGGCACATATGTCCTTCCAGTTATTATAGAGATTAATGGGTAGCGTTGATTGCAAACAAGCAAAATAAAGGCTTTAAAATTGTTATTTGTGTGTGCTGTTGCGTGATATTACTATAAGAATGGTTGTATCTGTGTAGTAAATAATTTCTATGAATATATAATTTTTTAATTACCTAAGACGTATTTCGATTTCAAAGATGTAAGTTGACAATGTTTATTACAATATTATTTGTACAGTAGTTAATATAGAATACATATTTTTAATTTTACCCAGTAGATAATAAATCAGACAACAGAGTATAAATTGAGATAAAATATACGTTTTCAAACAAGAATACTAGAGAACACACACTTGTTAATTTCATTGTAAGTAAAAATACCTTCAGATATGGATATATATTAAAAAAATACATTTCCTACAAATAAACTCTCATTTAATTTGTGCTCTTGATTTTGAAGCATAATGGTAGTTTTGGGGTAAGTTGAGTCATGAACGCTCATAAAGTTTCACACTTAACGATGTCGAAAATTGGATGTTTATGAAGTTATATAATACAGTAGCCTACTGGTATACTACTACTACTACTACTACTACTAATAATAATAATAATAATAATAATAATGTCGAAAATGGGATGTTTATGAAGTTATATAATACAGTAGCCTAATGGCAAACTACTACTACTACTACTAATAATAATAATTATTATTATTATTATTATTTATTTATTTATTGCTGTACCTTCTGTGAAATATTTCATTTTGGACTTGCTATTTTTCTTTTTAAATGTACTTTTCATTCAAAAGACGTCTCAATAATAAACTTATTTAATAACAAGTCAACTGAATTCAAAGATAAATTGTTCATGTCAACGGTGTCTCCCACTTTTTTGTTACGGTACATACACTAAATCCTAAAACATTAATGATATATATAATGATACGAAATTTAAAACAAACCAATAAAAGAATAAAATTCAAATAGCAATCACAAAACTAAGCCAATATACACTAAACTAAACCTTTGAAACATACTCTGAATGCCCAGAATTTAATATTTATGAGCCGGGGATAGCTGGCTTACTGTTTGCCTTCAATAGCTGTGATGAACAGTTGCACGAACATTACCCTACTAGCTCCCCACAGGACTAATTCTTTGGGTGCGTTAGGTGGACAGACATCAGCTTATCTTGCAAAAGCGAACTGACACAATCGCTTCGCGCTCTTTATAACATGTCAGAACGCTTTAAAATAATGACCATAAAAATTTCAATTTCCCAACTGTTTTTTATCCCGTTTCAAAACCTTTTGGGATAGCTGAGCTTATCTTGCATACCCTAACGACTCACTACTGGTAGTGTAAGTGTGCGCCTTGCAACACTCTTTACAACTACGAACATTGCTAGTGGGCTTAACTCACAAATACAACCGTTATAACTTTGAATACCAATTATATTAGTCATCTCACAGACCACGGGATACTCTACCAGGAGCATAAATTGTTCCTCACCTGGCCAGCCCATCTCCCTCCGGGACGGACCTATGTATATCAAATAATAACATTTAAAGAATGTTTTCAATAGTGGGGACTTAAAAACACGTGCTTTGATTGCCATCTATTGGCAAACAGTGAGACTACGTATTCAAATTATTAAACATACGAGGTGTGGCTATTAAATAACCGGACTGAAGTCATAACATCTTTTATTTGTTACTAATTACAGCAGAAATTTTATCGCCTTCAATGTACTCCCCTTGGCGATCCCTACACCACTCCATACGACGTTTCCATTGTTGAAAGCAGTGCTGGAAGTCCTCTTCTGTCAGCTGGTTGAGAACCTCCATCGCTTTTGCTTTAGCTGCTTCCACACTTTCAAATCTTGTCCCCTTCAGCGCCAACTTGACCTTTGGAAATAGAAAAAAGTCACAGGGGGCAAGGTCGGGCGAGTACGGTGGATGTTCCAACACGGTGATGCCGTATTTTGTGAGGAACTCTTTCACAGACAAGGCAGAATGAGCTGGTGAATTGTCTTGGTGAAGGATCCAGGACTTGCTCTTCCACAAATCAGGTCTTTGTCTTCTCCCACGCTCACGTAGGGCCGTCAGAACCTCGATGTAGAAATGTTGATTGACCGTCTCACCCTCGGGTACCCAGTGAACGTAGGCAATGCCACGAATGTCGAAAAAGTCAATCATCATTGCTTTGAATTTGGATTTGCTCATCCTGGCTGTGTTTTTTTGCCTTGGCGAGCTTGGGCTCTTCCAATGCATGGATTGCCTCTTTGTTTCGGGATCGTAAGTAAGAAAACCACGATTCATCACAAGTAATCACCTTATCTAACAAATCTGGATCAGTGGTGATGTTGTTTAGGATGTCAGTACAAATGTTCTGTCTTGATTCCTTTTGCTCGGGAGTGAGGAGTTTCGGCACCATTTTTGCGCAAACCTTCCGCATGTTAAATGATTCATGCAAAATCTGTCGAACACTTTCTTTGTCGATTCCTGTCATTTCAGCAAGCCCTCGGATGCTCAGACGACGATCAGCGCGGATTAATTTACCAATTTTTGTCTATGTTTTCGTCCGTTTTTGACGTTGAGGGCCGTCCTGAGCGCCGATCGTCTTCGGTAGTTTCACGCCCTTTTTTAAACCGTTTAAAACCACTCAAAAACTTGTGTCCGGAATAAACATTAATTCCCGTAGACTTCTTTCAACATTGCATAAGCTTATGTGGCAGTTTTCCCTAGTTTAACAAGAAACTTGAGGAGATGAACTAAAATAAAAGGAATGAAGTAACTTTATTAATTTAATATAACTTTCTCTCAGCTTCTGGCTACCAACACATGCTTTAAAAACAATTACCTGGCAAAATTCCAAATGGACAAGGAATGAAAATGGGTTTCATTGAAACTAGACTGACGTCCAATAACTAATTAAGAGTACTTACTACATAGTTGTTTTAATCGATTAAATATCGATTATTTCGGTATAGTCAAAGTTTCCACTCATAGAATTTGAAGATTTGGTACATCATTACGGTTGCCATAGAAACATTATGCAATATTTTCACAGCTGTTTCAGACCCAGGTACTTTACCTTTAAGAGCAGTCTTATCGAGGTAGTAGGCTTTTCTGTTTTTAAATCTAGAAGTGTAAAATAAATATAAGTGTTAGGACAAGTTTAATTTAAACAAGCAAATACGTAATTGAAAGTCATTTGTAAAGAAAACAGTCATGAGTCTTTCAGACATTTCAAAGTTTCTAACAACTCACAATGGAAGGGACAAATTTGTGAGAACACTGTGCTACTCGACCAGATTAATATCAACGTTAATTTCGTCTGAAAGATATGCTGATAGTTTGAACAACATCAGCAGTGAATTAAGTTCCGTTAGGACTACATTGAGATTATTTGACGATATACCTATGCTAAACTATACATTAACATATGGATTTGGGAAACAGGTATGGTAAGTTCTATTTACATAATATTGTTGAAGGTTACATTAATTTTTATGTAGAGCAACAATGGTTTAAGTCTGCATAGAAACACCTAGTCTTCATAGTTTAGTCCCAAAGAATGTCACTGTATAAACCTCATCATTATTATTAAAGGGTATATTATAGTATGTATTGGTATATCGATTAATAATGTTTTTTGACCATTTTATTTTCATAATTGTTTTTAAGTGACCAGTTTTACATATTTCATAAATTACTCTTAAAATTGCCGGATCATTAAAATAATAGTTGGCTAGTGTTAATAATTACTAAACGAATTACTGAACAACATAACTGGCCCCATGGTGAAGTGGTCAGTACACCTGGCTACAAGCCTAGGGGTTCTGGGTTCGACTCCCAGCTGGTACCTTGGGTATTTTCCCCTGAAAGGGAAACTATCCTGTCACCAGGGTTTGGTTAGTTGCTAAGTTAAGTTTAAGTGTTTACACTGGTTTCACACACTCATATTCACTATCACCATCACCTCATCTCATCAAGAGACGGAAAGGATGTACAATTAGTACATTCGGGCGTCCCCTGGACAACGGCACATTAGTACATTCTAATTTTTACACTACTGGGCTACGATCGTTGTAGCTCAGACGTGCAATATTATTATACTGAACAACATACCCGAATCAATTATAATTATCAGTTTTTAACAAGCCCTGTGTATCTTTGACTCATTCCATAGTCTCCCCTCTGGAGTTTGGAAACTTTGAATAGGACTAACAGGATATACAATCTATCCGTCTATCCTCCCCGACTGGACTAGAGTCACGGCATGGTACAGGCATACCTCGCAATCATGACATGTTAGGTTACAGACCAGGCTCGGAAAAATCACCCTCGATAGACCCGGCCGGGATTCAAACCCCGAACTTCCCGTCATCAGCAGGCCAGTCTAACATGTAAATAACGCCTTGGACAATTCGGCCACTGACGTAAATAAAACATATTTTATAATTCAAATAAACAATTATAAACTGTTTGTAGTAGACTAGATCACATAGGTAGCGTAACATAAAGATGCAGCGCTTACTGTGTTTGTAAGCAACGAGTCCACCAAGAAGCTGGCTGCATCATGTCTGTAAACCATTGTATCAGCTGTCGGTTACTCGGTGTAAAGTCACAATTTAAAACGCCAAATGAGCAAAAGCGTCACAAACCGAGATATGCCTGTTCTAATTTTTTTTTTTTTTTTAAATGATTGGATTGTAAATCCTCAATAGCCAGCTTGGTGCTTTTAGCTGAATTTGAAATATGCGGTCAGGACGCAAACCCTCTACTTTATTTTGGTCTCATCAAGCATCTTTCTCGTGGTTTTCCCTCAAATCCTTGACCTCTCGTTTGTGGCAGGACGAGGACAAAGTGGTCAGGCTGCTGAATGTGCTGATGAACGCAATAGACCAGACTTACTACCCCATCGAGCACATAGCATGGGCCGCTGACCACAAGCTGCTGACGCTCGACAGCAACCCTTGGTGGGTCGCTACATCCTGGTGTTGGGTCATCTCCCTTTATCTCGGACTCATCAAGTAAGATTTAGCGAGGGTTTTTATTGTGTCGGATTAACAGTTGGTATGATGGTCTTGTACGTAACATGTGTGTAGCAAGTGTTGACAGGCCTAACCGTATACACACAAACTACAGTCCAATTTTCATAGAAAATATGATCTTAAATATTAATAAAGACGAAAAAATTAATATCATTACAATATATTTAAAAAAAAATTGTTTAGGTTGGCTCTATAAGTGGACTGTTATAACTCATGTGCCAATATATTCTTGTGTATAGAATTAAGTAGCATCATTAATAAAGTTAGCAGACCAATCATTTAATTGGAAATGCTAATTATTTCAACACGTTTGGTCAAAATATTTAAATTCTGATCGTTAATTCTAGCAGAACGGTAATTTGAGGTATATTTTTTTCCAGATATGTGAGAACGCTGGCGATACTTCAACGTCACAAGTCTTGCCTGAATGTCGTGGACTGTGATATAAGGTGACACTCCGAGTTTGAAATAATAGAATATGGTGCCATTATTGTATTATAACCTGCTTATATGACTGCATGGTCTAAGGCATCAACTCTTCTAAGAGATTGGACTACCGATGACGAGAATAGGGTTCATATCTTGGTCAGATGGTTTTTCCTAATTATTATTAGCACCGCGTCTTACTACCCGTTCCGGTTATACGCACTTACGCTAATGTGTAATGGTAGGGTGATTGTGAGATGAAATGGAGGACCTACAGTTTAACGTGGAATCCGAACCACGGTGGAGGCCTGGCATTCCACACATTCACAAGATGTCTTGTCAGAGGTGAAGGAAGGGTTTGGTAATCAGATAAATCTGTGCCGCGACCGGGGATTGAACCCCGGCCGCCAGCACAGAAGTCTGACACCTTATTGCTAGACCGCCAGGTCACCCTTTCTTTTCTTTAATAGTTTTCCACAATTATGCTTTGCAGATACACTTCTACTTAATAACACACACAATATATATATATATTATTTTAAAACTAATAATCAAAATGGTGCTTGCGTGGAAATGATGTTTAAAATATAAAATACCTTTATACAAACTATTGCCATCTTACATTTAATTGTTTTGCAGCGTCGCATTGGCGCCATTGCGAGCGCAGCAGAAGAAAGAGTTCCTCGCAATGACGAGATGCGTCATCGACCTGGTCCATGCCGTACACACTCTCCCAGAAGGTTTCTTGTGGTCCGGGAAGCTGACGCGCTGGCAGGTAGCTCTGGTGGGAACCGTTTCCTCTTTGCTCGGTCTGTACATGGCGTTCCCAGGGAAAACTAAAACTAGCTAACGATTGGAACATACTCGCCCAACTCCACCAGCTGATAAAGATACAATACAATGAAAATATGTACCTGCTGTTCTATGTATATCAAGCCTTTTACTAATTTTTTTGGAGGTACACATTAGTTTGATAGAGATTTTTAGCAGATACTTTTAAGGTAAGTTAACAAAGAAATAGCTCTTATGTAATACGAGTGTAAAACTTTATTTTCTTTATTAAAACAAGCGTCTTGAAACCTTAGCTCAGTCGGTAGCATGTCTGTCTACTGAACTTAAGGTCCCGGGTTCGGTTCCCGGCATGGCTGAAAAATTATCACTGGTGAAATGTGGGCTTAACCTTTTCACATTGATAAATTAACAGCCAGGGACTGGATGTTGTTCCTGTCTTAGTTTTAAGTTAAAAGTCATCTGAAGCTACGACAGTCCTAGCAATCTGATAGGAGAAAATACATATGGCTTGAATAAAAAAAAAAATTGACTACAGACTGGAGACAGTAATTGTTGTAAGTAAACTCCAAAAAGTACAATAAAATTAAATAAAAGGATAGTTAGTTAGCCAGAAGAAGTATTAACATTTATTAATCACTTTATAAATGTTTCCGTCCTATAAATACTTTGCAGTGTATTTATGGGTTTACTTTTCGGAAAGTACAAGTTATTATTTAAATGTCATCTCCGCAACACTTTTGTGTGAAACAATTGTTATTATTTTGTATTTACTGTGTCTTTCATTGAATGTTATTAATCTTTGCTCGAGATCGTTATCGTTAGTGCTTCAAAGGATTTATAAAAATGTTTGACTAATTATGTATTACAGTTAGATTCAGTTACAAAGGAACTTATTGACTCACTTTTGATAGATTTTTTTATTAACACCTAATAAACAAAACTACTAGTGGGCCATGCACTAAAATTACTTGGAAGAAAAAAAAGTTTTACTATACAATTGGTGAAATGGATGTAAAACTTTGTTTTAATCTGATAAATCAAGTTATTATTACAACATACAATTCAATTTCTTCATATTCTTCTGTGAATATTGATTTGTAATATAAAGAACAGCCCAGAAGTCCTAATTGAACATAAATTGAGAATTTCAGCTGTCAATATTTTCATTGGTGAAGCTGATATTTGTTTCAAAGCCGAGTCGGAAGTTTTGCACAGCCATAAACACTAATAATATAGTAAAATATTATCAATTTTGCGTGTAAAAAGTTTGTTTTTCCTAATAGGTCCTTAATTCAAGAGTCGTGCTATAGTCGAGTGATATTATAATGCTCAGTACCTGATTGTATAAATGGGCCGATATTTGTTAATAATACATTATATTAACGGGATTACCTCGGGACTATTTTTCGAATATATTTTAAGATGATTTTTAAATGACCCCCCAAAAAAAGTGTTTACTTCAATTAATTGTAACAATATTCACTTGTCTAGTTTAATATTTTGTTGAGTGGGTTATGGGCATGTCTAAAGTCTTCATTAGCTTCTATAAAGAGATTAAAGAATATAATACGTTCCTTTTCTTCATCAAGGAGAATTACCACTGATAAATTTACCTGGTGTTTGATTATAACCTGCGCGCTATCCATGATGCTGATAGCAAAATAATTAGCCTTAACTTTAAGGTAATTGCCATAATAATTGCTATTTTGCTATTAAACTTAGATAGTATGAAGTGATGGGATTTGTGGTGGTTGTCAGTTTTGACTGGTGTTAACAATTTGTTTTGTATTACATTTATTAAAACTATACTATACTCTGAACTAAGAGTTTCTACTATTCTTTAATAACCTGGGTGTAAGTAAACTTTAAATAAAGTGATCCAGTTACCCACACACTAATTATTTAGATATATTTGTTCTTTGTTTTATAAATTTTAATCTAGAATGATTTAAATGTACATTATATTTGTGGTAAAGTTTAGTTTTTGAATATTGCATTTGTTGAAATATACTAACTTGCCATGTATATAATTTTAAATGAAAACAATACAAATATAATCTATTTTTATACTAATGGTGTCTCTCTCATTTATATGTACCATCAAATATTGCTTATTGCACTTTTCGTCTAGAGTAGTTAAGAATGTAAATTAGGGAGGGTTAACTTAGAAGTGTAGCCACATTTGCATGGAGGGAGGGCGGAACATTATTAAGGTAAAAACAGAGTTCACCCAGCAGAGATTCCATCGTCATTGGCGGTCTAATCTATTTCGAGACAGGCACCTGATACCATGAGTCCATTGAAGCGGGTATAATATAATTAAAACAAAATTTGGGTTTCTTTTCAAAAGTAATGTATCCTCTTGTATAAAAAATCCTTTTTTTTATTTAACTTAAGCTGTGAAAAGTTTGTTACAAGAGTGTTAATGATTTTTATCAAATTAACCTTTGAAATGCAATTATCTCTGTAATTAAAAGAACTATTGTTCTATCAGCACTTGCAATCAGCTAATCTACTGTTCTGTGACATGTTATGTCATTTTTAAGTCGAGTTGACACAGTTTAAAAGTTTCAAGTTTATTTAAGATGTGACCTAGTCCAATCCACAGCAATCAAAGATGTCATAAATACGCTATTTTACCAAATATGTGTGATTAAAACTATCTCAACTAAAAGTTTAATGGATAAATCAGAGTATAGAATTGGTCAAAGAGAATCACAATTGATTTAAGGTTTTTTTATCATCATCATCATCAACTGAAACATAAATTTAATATTATCGCTAATCAAAAATAACTATCTTCCCAAACCAAGGGTGATTACTGATTAGTTGGGACACGCAAAACTCGCATTTGCGATATTATTTTATTTTATCTAGCACCGCGTCTTACTACCCGTTCGGGTTATACACTTTAAGTACTAATTACTCTAATGGATTAGGAATTGCCAAGGTTGAATTAGAGGAAGTGAACCCGCATTTGCGAGTGGAAAACCATTTAGGAAAAATCACCCCCAGTTCACCCGACCGAGATTCGAACCTTGATCTCCCCGTCCTCAGCAGTCGAGCTCAACATGACAAGCGCGTTAGCCAACTACGCCACCGAGGCAGGTTCATTTGCAATAAAACAAATTCTACTGTTTTCACACAAATAATACGAATTTAAGCTTTTTTTTTCTTGATAAACATGTCTAGCAATTAATATCTGTTTGGGTTGTACACATATGTATTATAATGTGTTACGGAGAGGGTAAATTATTTAAGACAAACAACCGTCAGTACACCCGACCGGGATAAAACCTCGATCTCCCCGTCTCCTACGAGAGTAGCGCCTTAGACCGTGTGGCCACCAAAGTGGGTTGTATTGCAAGTCCTGTTTGGTTGAGTAATCAAGGAAGGAATATAAATAATCAAAGAACAGAACACTTATGTATTGTGTACTTTGGAATATAATTTTAATATCATCAAATAAATATGATTCCATTAAAACCCTGGCGCGATAGCTGCGCGGTATTCCTAAACATGCGCCACGCGCCAGGATCACACAAAGTTGGCATGACACACCCTTAATACAAGACATCACATCCATCTTCTATATTTATACTTACGAGAGGTTTTGTACAAAAATAAGCTTATTTTGTTTTTGTAATAATACTCCTTTAACTCAATACATCATTATAGAAGCTTTGTATGTATACATTTTTTTTCTGGTTTTATTAATTTTGTTTTTTTCTCCCTTTCTCTTTGTCACAAGAGCTCGCAATCGTTAGAAGATCTAGAACACTAAGGAATACAAATATTGGTAGAAACAAGAAATAAAAAAAGAGAAAAGGTCAGAATGAAGCTTATGAAGACGGATGTACGACATTCAACACAATATACCAACCAATTATATGTAAACAGATTAGATCCACAGGATATGAAAGGTACAGAGTTTGAAAAGGACAGGATAATATATAGTTGCAAATGCACTTGAAGACAAATCGTCAAATAATTATCCACCACAGATTAAATTGATAAAAACTGTTTTTTTTTTTTTTACTACGTTACTATGTACAATTTTAAACAAAATTATGCGTCTCATTTTACCCTGAGAAACTGTTCATGGCTGGGAGTGAATTATTGTATTGAACGATTTAAGAGTTAAAATCTGGATCATCAATTGTTATTTCATTTCTGATGCTACCTGGATTTGAAACAGCGCCTCAAGAAGTGGGTGGTCGACCAGGTTACACAGTTTAAAATAACACAATCATTTCCGAGGCTCTAAATTTATTCATTTAGTACGATTAATTGAATATGTCGGGGTGAGTAAGGGCCAATGTCCAAAATACCAGTTGGTAGACACGTTCTTTTTAATCACCGCGTCTTACTACCTGTATGGGTTGTACACCTGTGAACTAATTACGCTAGTGGGTTAAGGATGAGTAAGGTTAATTTTATAGAAAGTGTACCTGTATTTGTGTTGAGGTAGAGTGAAAAACAATTTTGGGAAAATCGCCTTCACACACGATCGAGATTCAAACCTAGTGTATTATATTGATGCCTTAGACTGTGCTGCCACCAGAGCAGATCTTTCAAAATTCAACGAGACAACTCTTCACGTTGCAATGTATGAATGCTGGTGCATTTCCTTGGTTATTCTACTTCATCTAGACATGGACAGAGCAGATAGGTGGTTAACACACTGAAAGAAAAATATAAATTAGGAAATGGAGTGTGCCGGTCGATACAAGGGCAGAAACAAGAGGTGTGAGAGTTGGCAAGAGTGCGAGTGATTTACAGGTCTACGCTTCGATAGCTTGTGTTGCCAACTTTAAAGAAACAAATAAAATAAACCAGCATGTACAACAGAAATTATCGAAAAAAAATTGTGTGTTAAACTTTTGACTTGGGAAGGGGGGAACCAAAGAGTTAAGTTCCCGTAGGATTCCATCTTACTCCTACGCACACACTGGCGCATTTAGTTTTAGTTTCCTCACTCACCCTCAAAGTAAATAAAACAAACCGTGACCAATAAGACTTTATTTTTCATGTGATCAAACACAAATCCGTTTCAATCAAGTCCGAGCAGTTTCCGGAGGGTAATCTCGATAGTTATTCAAAGCACGGAGAAGAATTGAACAGTAAGAACTGGTTGTGTGGTGAGTTACACCAAGTTTTATGCCGTCAACAGGGTTGCCAGATTTCACAGAAAACGTTTCGCATACTTGGAAAGAGAAAATGTCTCCTATAATCTCTGATTAATATACAGGAAATTAATGTAATGTTATCTAGTTTTTGTATTGATGACAGTTTTACGTTTACTCTCACTGAAAATTATTCCGGGCCGAGTTTCGAAACCAAATTTGACTAAATACATGATAAAGAGATGAGAAAAGACCAATAGGTATTCGTAAATGGCTGATGACACAAAAGCTAAATAGACGAGTAGGCCTAGATAATGCCCTACAAAAAAAAAACATACATATTTTTTAAGGAAAGAAAAAATTAGTTTTGTTTATGTTAAAGTTGATTTACCTTTGAAATTTTTATCTGAATTTGCTCATTAATACTTTGTTTGGTATAGTTGTAATGGCCTTTGAAGCTTAGTAATTCACAACAATTGAACAGCACCAACTTATAAACTTACCGACAAATCAAACCCTTTAAATAAGTCTATTTACCGAGGATTGAAACCTGGTCTACTAGATTAGAATATTTCACCCTACAGTGAAACCTCCCTTTGACGGACACCTCTGAAATAATAACGGACAGTTTAAATTTTCCAGGTAAACTAACATTGGCGCTTACGGTAAAACAACTTCCCGATAACGGTCACACAGACACTGCTAGCGACACATATTTATGTATAAAAATCTCAAACACCAGTCCAGGTACCATACAATGTCAGTAATACCATTGTCTTGTGTGAAGTGTGAGCAGTCCTGTCGTCTGTAGAACTATGGTACTGCAAGGTCGTTCCCCCCTCCCCTTCAGCAGTATATTATTATTATTATTAGCACCGCGTCTTACTACCCGTTCGGGTTATACGCACTTACGCTAATGTGTAATGGTAGGGTGATTGCGAGATGAAATGGAGGACCTACAGTTTAACGTGAGGATACGACCCACGGTGGAGGCCTGGCATTCCCCACATTCACAAGATGTCTTGTCAGTGGTGAAGGAAGGGTTTGGTAATCAGATAAATATGTGCCGGGACCGAGGATTGAACCCCGGCCGCCAGCACAGAAGTCTGACACCTTACCCCTAGACCGCCAGGTCACCTACAGCAGTATAGTCTGTGCCTTTGCACACATATAGACCTTCAGTACACAACTCATTTTATTTGCGTGTTCTATGTATAATGCAATATATATATATATATATATAGCTATTTTTCCAAATAACGAACACTTCTTAACAGCGGACAATGTTTTCGATCCTGTACGGTGTTCGTTAATAAGAGATTTCACTGTGCATGTCCCCACATCACTGATCTATCAATGAGTTTAATCTGGCAACCCTGTAATACAAACCTAAAATTCCTCGATACAATATACAGGCAATACACACTTTTTTTTTTAACAGTTATTATCAAATGTAGTTTATAAGGATTAACAATGTTATGATAAAATCAGTTTAATCCACAAAAATATATATATATCTTCTAGGTGGTAAGCCACTACGAACAATGGGAGATACAGTGAGATATTAAATACCGGGGGAACCAACATGCTCAAGTGTTACCACTATTACTTAAAAATAAATTATTAAATCTTTTCAGTTTCACCTCAAGCATCCTTCTTTATGTTAATCTGACATCAAAATGAACAGAGTTATTTTTTTATAAAGTAACATCCAACATTATTACTGTCATATTTACATCACCAAACAACACAATTAAAAATATTCATTTAGTAAAATCAAGGTGTTTTTTTTTTCTGTACAAAATACCTCCGTCAACTGTCATAGCTCGACTTGCAAGAAAGTGAACACAATGAAAAGTAGACATAGCATCTATCCTATTATTATTATTATCATCATAAAAATATTATTAACAGTCATTACATTGTTCTATGTACATCGCACAAGGCTACTCTCAAGCGCGCACACACACACACACACAAGGAATCAATGCTTGGTAACTGAGATCACTCAACGTGATTGGTCTCGTAAGACAAAATAATACACAAAACACACCATTCAGGCTAAAAGCTAAAAAAACTACACTTTGATTATTTTTTTTGTCTTTTTTATTTTAAAAATACAAAACTTTGGGTTGTATTTTATTTATTTGAATCATAAAAACTGTTGAGCATGTGTTATTGGTTGATACAAAAAGTCGGTACATTGTTGTTTGTTGTTTTGGGGTTAGCACCGTATTTTCCGGAGCTTTCTCAATCAAGTTTTCACACTTTCGCTTTGTACACTATAAACTACTTTTATTATATTTCGGTGGAGACTTCTAACAAACATTCACACTAAGGTACTTTATAGAGAAGTAATACATGCTCTAAAACAAATTACCCAATTCATTGGTTTTGATGTAGTCCTCTTTATTTTTCATCCAGAAAGCTATTTGTCACATGAGCTGGCTCTAGACAACAAGCAGCTATTTGTCACAGAAGCTTGCTCTGGACAACAAGCAGCTGTTTGTCACAGAAGCTTGCTCTGGACAACAAGCAGCTGTTTGTCACAGGAGCTTGCTCTAGACAACAAGCAGCTATTTGTCACAGGAGCTTGCTCTGGACAACAAGCAGCTATTTGTCACATGAGCTTGCTCTGGACAACAAGCAGCTGTTTGTCACATGAGCTTGCTCTAGACAACAAGCAGCTATTTGTCACAGGAGCTTGCTCTATAGAGAACAAGCAGCTATTTGTCACATGAGCTTGCTCTAGACAACAAGCAGCTATTTGTCACATGAGCTTGCTATAGACAACAAGCAGCTATTTGTCACATGAGCTTGCTATAGACAACAAGCAGCTGTTTGTCACATGAGCTTGCTATAGACAACAAGCAGCTATTTGTCACAGGAGCTTGCTCTAGACAACAAGCGGCTATTTGTCACATGAGCTTGCTATAGACAACAAGCAGCTATTTGTCACAGGAGCTTGCTATAGAGAACAAGCAGCTATTTGTCACAGAAGCTTGCTCTAGACAACAAGCAGCTATTTGTCACATGAGCTTGCTCTAGACAACAAGCAGCTATTTGTCAGAGCTTGCTCTAGACAACAAGCAGCTATTTGTCACAGGAGCTTGCTCTATAGAGAACAAGCAGCTATTTGTCACATGAGCTTGCTCTAGACAACAAGCAGCTATTTGTCACAAGAGCTTGCTCTAGACAACAAGCAGCTGTTTGTCACAGAAGCTTGCTATAGACAACAAGCAGCTATTTGTCAGAGCTTGCTCTAGACATAGCATTGATAAAACCGGAGATAGAAAAAGTCACATATGTGTGATGCAAAGGAACTTCCATGTGTTGTTGGTGAATAACATTTATAAAACATGCACAATCCAAACGAATACTATTAAACAATCTGGGTATTATTCAGCTATCTAAAATGTTGTACTACAATTAAGAACTTTAATTTTTTATAATTTCATTAAATAATATGGAATAAACATTAAAACTGCTTTGTTGCTAAAATGTTAAGAGACTATTGTTCTAATGTTACAAAACTATCTTTACCAAAGTGTCAAAATTTTATTTTGTACAAAAAAAAAGAGTGTTTTTTCATACCTTCAATGTTGAAAAAAACAAAACCAACATATATAAAGTTTTAAAAAGTATTTCAACTGTTCAAAACTAATAAACTATATCACTTTTATTTCCCCCGACATGAACAATGTATTTTAAATACTAGCTCTAGATATTTGTATTTAAATGACTTTTTTTTTTGTTATTTATAGTCGTTATAATTCAAACTAAGCTCTTATTAGACTAAAAAACTAATTTGCACGCATACTTGTGTGTTGAGCATTTTGGTTCTAGGTGTCCGTAGTTGGTACACGCTAAACTCTATACAGGTCAAGGTTAAGAGTGAAACTTATTTAGGCCGTGGCGTTATGCCCCTTGCTAGTATGTCGCTATTTGACGGGTGGGTCCCCCCGTCAAATGTCAAGGCTAGACATGGATGTTATGAGTTATCAAAGTTATATAAAAAAAATTGCTTCATAAAACAGGCTGTTAAAAAAAACACAGATTAATTGGTTTTAGACGCGGGCCCACTGTATCGATGTCGAGAGATGTCGCGTCTACTCAGGTACTAGAGTTTATTGCAACAGTACACAAACTAAGTTTATTTCTTAAAATATTTATCCTTGAATAATTGTATTACTTTTAAAAAAATGCAAATAAAAAATGTATTTATCTGAAAAACTTGATATTAATAATTTTTTTTAAAAAATATGGCACACTATAGAGTTTTATTCCCTCGCGTGAATAAAAACTAGTGACTAATATTTTATAGATTAAGAGTAACATTACCTGAGTAATTTTATCGATTACACCATTAAAATGTTGATAAGAGCTTTGCAAAATAATTGCTGTTAATACTATAATTACTTCGAAGATAGAAAAATTATTTTCAGGCTTAATCATTAACCTCCTGAGAGTAGGACAACTTTTTTTTTACAAGAATTTCTGATGTAAAAAGTATATTTATAACACTAACGAGTATTTGGCTGGTTAGTAAGCCAGTTATTAAAAGTATTTGCCAAATTTAAAAGGCAGCTCGACTTATACCTGTAGATTTCAATTGTTACTATTGCTATTATGCGTAAAGATGACACAAATTCTTATCGCCAAAATCCTTTCCTATTAAAAATAAAAAAAATATATATATGAATTCTTGAACAGTGTGCCCAACCAAACTATATATTTTTTCTCTAATCACATGTGTAAGTATATTATACATATGTACTGATTATGCTAACGAGTTAGAAAAAAGAAAGGTCAAATTTAGAGGAATTATACTCGCATTTTCATGGAGGGAGAGTGAAAAACTATTTTGGAGAAAAAACCTCAGTAGACCCGACCAAGATTCGAACCCCGATCTCGTCATCGACCAGTACAGACTATTGCAAGAATGACACCGTAAACACCAATCAGCCAATGATGTAGATAATTTTTATTATTTCGAGATAAAATTAAACCAGAATCCATCCATCGGTCAGCTAAGTTGGAAATGGAGTGAAATTAAAGGTTGAATCTTAAATTATTATTTTTTAAATCAACGCATGCAAAGTTGGTAGGTTTTGTGATTTAGAATCATCATTTACGTCACAATAGCAAAAAGTTTATCGAAACAAACAAAAAAATATCAGATCATTCTCATCACCAAAAACAAGAACAAACTCCATTGGGGTACAAAAACGGGCCATATTCACATAAAAACTAGGCCTACACGCAAAATACCGTTTCCACATCAAGCTAACATTCAAAGTAACATGAATATGTTTTAATAACTACAATCGTTTCAACGATAACCTGACTGTTTTTTAAAACTCACAATAACAATAAAGCATCAATATTTAGCAATTTTATATATATATATATATATATTTTTACAAAATGGTATAAAAGATTTAAGAGTTAAAAATATTTTATTTTATGATATAAAATACATCAAGTTATTGTTTTAAAATAATACATTGCAAAACAAATATTATTTTGCTAAGCTTCTTTTGTACTTACTTGAGAGCTTGATGTCCTGCCCCTTCACTCGGTCGATAGTTTTAATTCAGGATCTGCTGTTGCAATATATCAGTTCAGAATTTCTTTTTTTAAAAAACCTTTGGGATGAGTTCATTAGGCTAGTGTATAATTAAGAGGCACAATATATTACTCAACGGTTCAATTATACAAAAGACAGTCTAAATAAATACTTTGAATTAGTACTAGTGTTATAAAATCTATGAAAGTAGGCGGCAGTTTTCTCGTCTACCCTGAGTAGCCCCGGGCTATTTTCATTTAATTAAACTTAAATATTCGTAAATTTGAAAAAAAAGTGACACCTGGTAATGGGAATCAAACCCAGGACTTGATCCTTGTGTCTCAAATTAATAAAGGAAAGCTAATTTTGTTGGTTGCTATGATTAAAAGTTTGCAATAAAAAAAAAGCTAAGTTAATAATAATTCCACAACTTTTAGCGTAAGATATATAGCGCAATGATGGATGGGCCTTATAAACGTGAATCAAACCAAAATATTCATCACTACCGGTTCTCCAATCAAACATTTTAATATTGGGGGATTCGGGTAGTTAATTAGGTTCCATGATTTCGTCGTTTTTTTTTTTTTAAATAAATCCTAGCTTGATAAAAAAAATCCTCAGAAAAGGAAAAATCAAGTTAAACAAAGGTCATAAAATGAGATTATAAAAATCATGAACTCTTACAAAATATCTATATATTACAATTTCTGTTCTGGTTTCTAAACAATTTATTTTTAGGGTTCCATTTTCGGTTACTTAAATATAACTTAATTTCTGTCCTCTTTTCTGGTTCAACTTACTACTTATAACATCATGGTTAGGAGACCTGCCTCGGTGGCGTAGTCGGCTAACCCGCTAGTCGTGTTGAGCTCGACTGCTGAGGACGGGGAGATCGAGGTTCAAATCTCGGTCGGGTGAACTGGGGGTGGTTTTCCCTAAATGGTTTTCCACTTTTCTTCCGCGTAAATGCGGGTTCACTTCCTTTATTTCAACCTTCCCAATTCCTAACCCATTAGCGTAATTAGTACTTAAAGAGTATAACCCGAACGAGTAGTAAGACGCGGTGCTAAATAATAATAATAAATTAGGAGGGATAGCCAGCACACTTACCTTGGTGATACTGGAGTAGAAATTGTTTAGAGAGAACACTAAAAAAAAAACATTTAAAGGCCAAGCTTTCACTGTCACAGACAATTTCATCAGGTCAAGAGAAAGCTTTTCCTAAAAAATGCGTTGTTTTTTTTAAGTGTTCTCTCTAAACAATTTCTACTCCAGTATCACCAACGTAAGTGTGCTTGCTATCCCTCATACTTATAACATTACTCTTTCGGAGACAAATGTAGTAACAATTCCTCTAAATTCAACCTTCCTAATCTCTAATACAGTAACTAGTACATACAAGTATAGACCTGAACGGCGGAGGGAAAATAGTCCAAAGAAGAGAGAACATACCTGGACAGCGGTTTGAAAGTGACCACAAAGTTTCTGTACACCATCTTTCTCGCATAAACATGCACACTAGTGGCTGCACGATCCGAGTTGTTAAGACTCGCAATGGAGTTGGCGATTGGTGACAGGGTCTATTCATTCAGTAAACTGAGGGAGGAAGGGTTTCCCATTTCACTTTGCGGCAAATGTATTTAAAAGTAAGCAAGGAGAGGGGGATCATCAGACGACGGTTCTCGTGGAAAATGGATGGAATACGATCGTTAAATTAGTTTCCAAACTATTTTTGTGTCGGTAATCTTCAACTTTAACGAAAGAAAGGGCTCAAGGCCAACACTATACTATTACCATATGATTATTAAAAGTGAACCTTACAGGACTTCCTTCTCGAGGATCAAAACAGGATTAGTCGAGACCGAATACAAAACTATTCACATGCCAAGTCACGTGTGACAACACTCTCTAGAGGGTCAGTTTGAACTCGGCACAAGTCTCGTCGGCTAGACGGCTTCAATATCGCTTAACCCAGAGCAACTTTACTAAAAAAACAACCTTACCCCCCCTTCCACCTTCTTGTCTTAGGGATGAGGAAGGTTTAATTTTAGAGAACAGTACCTGCATTTGCGCGGAGGAAGAGTGGAAAATATCTTTATACAACCAAACAGGACTCGAACCCCAAGATCCCAGTCATCTATTGCTATCCGACTCCACAGACTATTTGACCATCAAAAGGGGCTTTAAAAGCTTAACGCTTACAAATTGACAAGAATTTAACCTAAAGGTTTTTACATTACCAATTTTTCCACGTTTAGATTTAACAATTTAAAAATGTTGGTTGGGGAGGGGGAACCTTTGATTAGAGGGGGCACAGACGTGCAGTGTCGCAAACTGAACCCAAAAGAAAGTCTCTCAAGGAAACAAAGAAACACAGTTACCAAGCATTTCATTTTTTTTTTTACTTTTTTGTAATGGTATATTTATTTCACTTATATTTATTTATAATAAAAATTTAGTTGTCTCTTAGTTATGTTGTTTTTTTCTATACAAAGAAGTAAAAATCTCTCCTAATGAAATAATGTTCTTAACGGTGTAGCTCTGTACATAATGCTTCTTTAAACTATTATTTCCCTGAGGTTAACATTAGCTGTTTGTGAGGTAGATTTACTGTTGCTTAAAACTAAACAATCAATACAACATACAATTTTTTTTAATCATAAAAAATAAAGTAAAAATTAACATTCAGCCAGCATAAAACAACATGAAATCATGCGCAGAACAAAAAAATCAATCAACATCCAACAATCGTCTGCTTGTCCGGGTACTTCCCCACTTGCCGACATTTCAGGACGTAACCATTCACACGGTGAGATAGTTTAACCGAGTGCCGTAAGAATATCAAACCTCTTCAAATAGAATGATTGGAAAGGGTGGTTAGAGGCGGTATATAGAAATAACCGATCAACTACCTAACAATAAGGCATGCTCAGTTGAGCCAGGGATTTGAACCGGGTCACCCAGCTTTACGCACCAAAAAAAGGTTCAAATCCCTGACTGAGTGTATTTTTAAATATTCACACAAGCTCTCGACCAGAATGTCTCCTAAAAAAGACATGCTTGTCTAAGTTCAAGGAAGTTCAGCTTTACAACCTCTCAATGTTTTGTCCCAGATCCAAGAAAAATGATCACACCAAATTTTTAGAGGACCCCCCCATAGATGTAATGTTCGTTTTTATTTAAATAAGCTTTGACCGATTTCCTAAAAAAATATAGGTTAATGGAATGTCTTTAAACACAAACATTATTTTAGGATAATTTTTTATTGTAACATTTTCATTTAATAAATAAATTATGGGATTCTCTTTTGGAAATGATCTTATTTTAAGATTCTGTGCGTTGTGCTACAGACAATACAAGCGTTTGAAAGCAGAGAATACATATTTTTGGTTTTATATTTTAAGGAAGGGACAATGCATCTAAATTTTACTTAATTTTTGAAGCTTTTCCTTTTTGTTTAATTTATTCTAAAATTTGATCTGGCTCAGAACTGTCCATTGAGCTGCCAATCTTCTTGAGGAGAATGTAAAGGCCCCGCAACAAAAGACGAAAGTGCTCGGTTCGTCCTGAAATCGGCGCTGCTGGGGAAGTAAGACAAGTAACTCAGTTGGAAGCCAACACAAAGTGATATACAATAACATTTGTAACACAAGCAAACAATTCAGTGTTATTCAAAACAAGACAATATTAATTACAATAAAAATCATATTTCAGTACGTATGAAAATAAAAAGTCCCTCCCAATCGCACTCAGTAGAGAAGAAACTATTATTTTTTAACCCTGTTGGGTTACTAGTGAACTAAAACTCGCTAAGCTATCTTCGATTAAACCAACAGTTCACTAGAAATCCACAAAGGTAGGCCTGCACTTATATTCAACACCGTGAAGACTTAAAAATTTGATAAATAATATATATTTAAATTTTATCTTCATGCATGCTTAACCTTGGTACTTATTTTGCTATCAATTGAATTAATGACAGTATCCACTTATAATTATGATTAAATTTAAACAGATACAATTTTTTTTAGAGTAATAAATTTCCAATAAAACTTACTTTTTATTAAAGTTTTTCTCTTTTAATATAAACAACACATGTGGTGCCGACATGACAAAACATTAACGTTAATGAGACACTGTAAAGTAATGTTAATATTAGGAGGTAGCCAGCAGTAAAGAATGGTTAGGTTAGGTTAGGTTAGAATTGTCTACCTTATCATTTACACTGTATTATTTTCAGAGATGAAACTCTCGAATCCTAAGTAATTCTAGAGATTAAATATTTAAGATCACTCTAAATTACCATTTTAATAAAGTGATTAAAAGGAATCTGTAGACTTGTGTAGCTTGGAAAGTAACAAAATTACAGACTTGACAGACAAAATTACATTTGTTAGTCACGCCAAACCTTTTAACAACTTTTTTTTGTTTGGACTGAATCTTAAAAAAATATCTTCAAATTTGTACATTTTTTAAAAAAACTCGAAAGATTAAAATTTGGATTCGAGATTTGAAAGAAAATTTAGTATTAATATTGTACAGTGTATCCTTATTATTTTAATATACTTATAAGTTATTAGGCAATTATTCGTTCTTTTAAGGCTGGAAACTGTATACCTTTTATGAAAAAGTAATTTAAACAAAAGCTGACAAATGTGTCGGGGGAACCGAGTAGTAAGTACATGACGCGGGTCGCAATCAGTCGAGACGGTGATACAAGAGATCTATAGTATACTACACAGTAAGAAAACACCTGCATATCAACCAGTTTACACAACATGAACAATGGATGCCAATATGGCAAAACAAAATAATAGCTGCTATAAGTCATTAGGTAAAAAGGGTTGTCGCCAAGGTTAACAAGGGACTGCGTGCGATCAGGTGATTGAAAATGTCACGAGTTAACGCTCGTTAAGTGTATTTATTCACCGAAATTAACTATTGAGGGGAGGAAAAAAAAACTTACTTGAAAAAATATAGGTGTATGTGAAGTTTCGATTTTCAAAAGTGATTCAAATTTATATGATTTGATAAATTAACTCGAATTAATCCAAGCTAGATATAATCAATAAAGTTTTTAGGATGTTGCAAATCCCACAATGTGCCTAAAATAGGTTACTATAGTTTTAATAAAAAGAATTTTAAGGTAAAGTAAATGCTTATTAATTAATACCAATTTGATAAGAAAATAAGCCGCACTATATCACCAATAACAGCCTTTATAAAACCTTTGTATAATGTATAATCACAACCTTGGATTATACGTATTAAATGTGTTAAATTTTAGGAGATATAATAATATATTAAGTTTAAAATTAGCATAACAGATAATATTGCTATTTACGGCATAGCTTTGACAAGTGGATTATTGTTAGGTCCAAAACTAATCTTTTATAATGTGTTACTCTTTATTTAACATAGTTTTAGCGTATTTACCTAAAATATAATTCAACTACAAAATTAGAGAATAATATTTGCTACTATTTGAACTTGAAAAAAATGTGCTTCGTAGATGTCTAGCGGCGTTCACACGTTTTCAACTCAAAGCTCGGTCCGAGTGAATAATAGGAAACACTCTTAAGCCGAATCAAAGCTTTAAATGGGGGGGGGCGGATCGGAAAATAAATAACATGTTGCACAACTACATAACATAGTTAAATCTTTATCACAACATGTAATTTAGTTTTAATTAATGACGTGACATTGAGAGCACAAAATGACATCAAATTGGAACAGAAATGCATATTTTAACTTTGAATAATTTTTAATGACAAAAGTTTTGTTTGTCAAAACTGGGAATTCTACTTTTAAATCTAAAACTAAGCTTTCGGTTTCAATAAATAAATAAATAAATAAATCGTGGGAATGTTCTAAACGTATCTGTCGCAGGCAGCCCTTGTGAACCTTTTAAAGCGCTACTTGACCAAGTAATGGAAAGACCTAGGTAAAACTTTAACATAGAGAGGAAGGTTTGGAAGCCGAGCGCTTCCAATAGAAACATTCACACACAAACAAGTCCTTCACACGGATCACAAAATTCTAGCACAATGTAAATTAATTAATTATTTTTTTATTGCCTTCGTAGTTTTAAAAATAATATCCTCCTCTGCTTCATATAACTTGTTTCTTCTTCCCTAACTTTGTACATGAGAAATGTGCAGCTATATAAAAATAATATAAAAGTATAAAAAACTATTATTAACAAATGGAATGTCGAGGTTGTCATCTTTTGAGGTAAAACGCAACCCCAGAGGGTTTACTCTAATATTAATACTAAGACGAGTCTATGGCAGTTATTTTTTTTACAAGTTGTACTATAAATATAGTGGATGTAAAGTGGGACATAAAAACATTTCAATCGGACAGCTCTCAAAAGTCAAAACTTACGGGAAAATTAGATTCGTTTAATTCTCAGACTTTGTTTGAAAAAACTTCTTTGTCGCCTTTGAAAATTCAAAGACGTAAGAATAAATTGGCCCGATTCGAGTGCAGATACGAGTGTGTGTCATTATTTTATACGTACAAAAATCCCCCTCCAAAACCACAAGTTCTTGTACAAAATTAAAAACGATGCGAGAACGGCATCTATCGACCAATCGGTTGCGAGGACTAGGCTGTTTCAGAGGGTTACGAGGCAAACTCTCCCTTCAATGGCACCAGAAAGTTAGTTTAAGACCTTACAAACTATGGAACTTGTAGTAACAAAATAAGTCTGTACAATAATGCTAAGTAGTTACGTGAATCAGAGCAATACTGCTTATATCTCGGAGCGGATGTCAATACTGAATATAAAATCTTATTGTGACGCAGATACATTTAACGATAATTATAATCACAACTTTCTGCGAACTTATAAAAAACAAGCACCTTAGGCGCAAAGCACTTTGAATAAATGAACCAACCAAACAATAGTTTTAGTATAAAATTCACAGATCAAACTCCTATTTATTTCAGACATTAACGATCTTAGATAAACTAAGAAAAGAACAATAGCTTCCATGGCAGACTCATTCTATATACAAGATACAGATCAAGACCTGTTTTGATGAGAAATTAAAAAAACATGACAAATATACAAAATCACAAAAAAGATCAACTATTACTTAAGTATTACATTTTTCTAAGGTGAATGTCTTATCCTTATATCCTTTTTCAATTGTTTATAGAATCCAGTCTTATGGCAACCTTTTTCCTTTGATAGTTAAAAAAAAACAGCGGAGATATATATATATATATATCTCCGCTGTTTGTTATATATATATATATAAAAAGGCAGGCAAAAGATATTATTTTCGTTAGCCTTTCCAATTACATGGTCAATCAGTCTGCGTTGCTTTATTTGAAGTACAACTTACATGGTTTGTGTCCAACCGCACCTCCGAGCTTTCGACAGTCAACAAGACAAAGGCAATAATCAAAGAACAAAGTATCCATAAGTAAAGGAGAAAAATATAATATATTTATTTTAGCACTGCGTTTTACTACCCACTTGGGTTAAAATACCCTGAGAAATATATTAGTTTTCCAAAAAAAGATCTATATAGTTATTCTTTGACACAACATAGATAAAAGATGTTAATTTTTTATCAATTCTATTTATTTTTATTGAAAATATTAAAACTATTTTTCTGATCAACAGTGATTTTAGTCATTGGGGCAGTAAGAGAATCGCTTATTTGGAAGTCCACAGTACTATCAACTAGAATTTTATTGTTTTCATGATATTTAAAAAATCAATCTCATAAATCTTCAGTGTTTTAGTAAAAAACCCTTATTATGGTTGTAAATAAATCTAGTTTAAAATGTCTATGAGGTTTTATAGTATGTGGGCACACTTTAAAACTTAATTCAAGAACAAACATTTTGTTATAAAACTAATACTTATCAAATCTAAATTTTCAGAAATTCAATAAAAGCAATGTGCAAACTAGCAAAGATAATATTCCCTTCAGTGTGATAACTAAATACAACTTGAGTCAAATCAAGGAGCATGTTTACAGATTCTAAATAATAATAATAAACAAGGAGAATTTAAAATTACGTGTGTCTGTAGACCCACATAAATGTTTGTTGAATCTAAAAATGGTCCAAGAAACAGGAAGCCATTTATATTAGTTTGAAATAATCAAACAGTATCGTCTCTATTGATACAAAATTCCTCCGGTTTTCATGAAGGAGTTCCCAGACTACCGAGCGTGGCAAACGAGTTCAATCTTAAAGGTCACATTGAAAATTTTAAACACCAAGAGGGCTGCATTAAAAAAATAATTGCCAATAACTTGATCAAATATAATAACTTAAGCTTAGTACCTTAATATTGCAAAAAGAATAAAGCTCTTTATAAAACCATAAGATTCATTAAAAAAAAATTTAATCACAAATTTGAAACTTTTTATTTGCAGCACAGTCTGACACCTCAGCGCTGTTAGTAGCGTGTCTGTCTACCGAGTTAAGGGTCCCGGGTTCGATTCCCGACATGGCCGAAAAAGTAACATTGGTGCAAACGTGGGTTTCACATTCATATCGATAAATTAACGGCTGAGGACTAGATGTTGTGCCTGTCCTGGTCTCAAGTTAGAATACATGCTATATAAAGCTACGACAGGCCTAGCAAGCCGATAGTGGAAAAATATACTACACGAATAAAAAAACTGACCCGGGCCACAAACGGGAAATAGTAATAGATGTAAAGTAAAATTTAATGGAGCAAATTCGGTATTTTTTTATAATTTATTTTGGGAAATTCCCAGCACTTTCTCAGGGTTTTTTTCCAGTCACAAAAAAAAAATCGCAGTATTTTCGCAGTTTTCTAGTTGTGTGTCAACTGTCGACTATCACACTATGGTACTCGGAAGTGCGTTTGTAAACAATACACAAACAAACAGTAAATATATAATACGCCTGTCAATGTACAGAAACTAGTTTAAACCAATGGAATACATAAAGTGAAAGATTGTGGAGACAAACTACACAAGTATAGCTTGTAGATTATAATACAACATAAGAGACAAACTCAGGAAGTAGTTTCAATAAATAAGTTACAAAACTATCACTTCCAACTACATGTAACGGTGGCCTAGCAGTTACAACCGAGGGGGAGGGACATAGAAAATAATACCAACATATTTGCAACCTTAAAATGTAACTATTATGAAATGCATATTTTAAAAAATGAGGTATATGTATTCACTCATGTAAAAAGTATTTTAGGCAAACAAAAATAATAATTAAGAAAATAAAAACGATGAACGACAAGCAATGTTGAGTTACTTCTAATCAGATCTAAAAGGTTAAGAGAATTATTATTTTTTTCCTTCAGAAACATTCTTACAAAAGAAAAACATTAAAAAAGAGTTAAATAACTTAAAAAAATAAAATCAAGGTCCAAACCGATTGTAAGCAAATTAAACTAATTGTTCACAGGAACAAAATATATGTGCAATTATTAAACTAATAAGATGATCATTAATCATTTACACTTACATGAGGTTTTTTTTTGCATAATCTAAAAAATTATTACAAACACATTTTTAATTGATTTACTAAAGTTTCAATGAGCTTTACCAAATACATTCCTTGGAGCTCCTAAATACACACACATACACACTCTCTCTCACACACACACACGTACACAATAAACTGTTATTTCCGTCTATGTCTTGGTAACTAACGTTGCAAAACAATTCACGCGACCCCAAACCACTAATTAGGAAAAAATAACGTTAAAACTCAATAGAAATTCGTATGATAGAAAAGGCACCAAGAAACTATACGCGAGTTTTGTTTAGTTATTTTAATTTTTAATGTCGTAATTTATACTTTTATTTTCTAAAATAGTTGGCATCATTTTATTTGTTATAGTAAAAAAAGATTCAACAAAAACCGCAGAAAGTATTTCAAATTTTTAGATGCCGGGGAAAAAGTGAAGGTTTGTGATTATCTACGATACTTGGTGCACCATTCTTTCCTCTGTGTCGTCAGTCTTTACAACCACAGCAAGTGCCGCAAACATGCCGCAATCTCAAGTTACTTGACAAGACGACAGAGTTAAAACACATCTATTATTAATTAAATGTCTTAACTTTCCAACTGTGAGGGAACATTTCAAACAATATGAATATTTGATACATCAGAAAGAGTTATTTCTTTTATAAACCTCCATTCTAATTTATCAAAAATTCGAGAAATAAAATTGGCTCTCGAGAAGAGATCAAGAAAAAAGATGCAACTAATTAATACACTCAGTTTAGTGTTAAATTAATGGCCTGGGATCTGGCTGCTAAGATTTTCTTATAACTATGTTGATATAACTCTATAAGGAAAACCTCTTTTCGCTTTATGAGGTAATTGGATTATATTTGGAAGAAGGTTCAGGAAAGGTGGATAGAAACATATAATAGTAACGAACACAATATGGCCTTTACAGTGAAAAGAAGAACAACGGTCCACTCTTTACACCGCTGCCAATGGACAAAGAGGTAACGGTTACCTCTTAAAGAAAATCGAGCGTTACCGCCCAATCCCTTGACTTATGATTAGGAATGGGATCCTCAAATACTTAAATTCTAAGGGATATTTAAGGATCTGAGAAAATATATTTTTTTTTTTTTTCAAAATTTTGAATTGTAATTAATTTAATAGCTTTTGGTGGTTCATCCCCAACATAATTATATTGGGCGGTGACGATCAATTTTCTTTAAGAGGTAACTGTTACCTCTTTGTCCATTGGCAGCAGTGTAAAGTGTGAACTGTGTTCTTTTCATTGTAAAGGCCATATTGTGTTCGTTACTATTATATGTTTCTATCCACCTTTCCTGAACCTTCTTCCAAATATAATCCAATTACCTCATAAAGCTAAAAGAGGTTTTCCTTATAGAGATAAATCAACATAGTTATAAGAAAATCTTAGCAGCCAGATCCCAGGCCATTAATTTAACACTAAACTGAGTGTATTAATTTATAATGAATGTTAATGTTTAGTTACTATTTCTATTTTATATTAATTAGTTATATTTCCACTTTGTGTGTGTAATTTTTACAAGATTTAAATTCAAATTTGAGGTTTGAAGGTAAAATAAAGATATGAATTCAAAATTCGAGGATAAAGTGAAGATTCAAACTCGTGAAATAGTGAATTCGACCCACGTCTAGCCATTATTGTAATGTCAAGTAATCAAGTGGCCGGCAGCTTGCTGGGTTGCGTAAGCTGACACAACACCTGTGGGGTGGGGGGAGTAACACACCTGTACAGCGCGCAACACACACTACAGTAAAATATACAAGATAAAACAGACATATTTATAAAACACTAAATTAATTTGTCAGGTACCAGTGATTACATCAGTAGAGTTGTGTACGGGCAACGATCCTTGTGACGGGAGGGAAACACAACACAACACAAGAGAGAATGAGACAACACTAACTCACACCATCACATGTGGCGACATTTCTTCACTCATTGAATCTCTTTGAATAAACAAATTTTTAATTTGTTTTATTCGTATCGATGCAATGCATGCAACCCTGTACCAGGATTTTGGTGGGAAACCCTGTTCTGTTCTGCCTTGCTTCGTACCGGAAACCAACTTTATAGTGGTATTATTTTAGTGGGAAACCCTGTTCTGTTCTGCCTTGCTTAGTACCGTAAACCAACTTTATAGTGGTATTATTTTAGTGGGAAACCCTGTTCTGTTCTGCCTTGCTTAGTACCGTAAACCAACTTTATAGTGGTATTATTTTAGTGGGAAACCCTGTTCTGTTCTGCCTTGTTTCGTACCATAAACCAACTTTATAGTGGTAATTTGGTCCAGGCCCCAGACCAATAATTTAACACTTAAACAAACGCATTAACATTTAATAATCATTTGTATTTTCTATACTTCTATTAAATTTATATTTCCTATTAGGTTCATCATTTTTTCCAAGATTCAGATCTGAAGGTAAATCGGAGATTGAGATTCATAAAAGATTGGATTCAACCCAAATCTTAAAGGCCTTCCAGAATGGACTTCCGACCAAAATCAAGGTATAGATGTGGCCTTCCCTTAAGAACCTTTACCCAAGGGCTCACTGAGTATGTGGGTGGAGGGAAGGGGGAGTAAAGTTAGATTATTTTAAAAATGTCTTTGATGATGTGATTAGAAAGCATCTAGTATTATCGACATAAAAAACAAATGTTACCACTATATAGGGCAAAGATCTGTTCGTTTTTTTAATTTAATATGGAAGAGATGGTCGATTTATAGTTTTCGGAATTCACAAGTGAATGAATCTACATACAATTGGCAATTACCTCTAATCGATTTTCGTGCTCAAATATTGTTTAAGTTTGTAGATAGGAACAAGTGAAAACAACCCGAGACCATTTGTTTCGCTTATCGGTGTTTAAAACTTGTACCCTCATTAGCCCACATACAAGAAACTAAAAGCCTCCACAATTTTGCGAATGAATCTCAACTCGTCTACTTTCTTGACTTCTCCTCCTCCGTAGATCCGGCCAGGCTCGCTTCACACGACAAACTCAAGCCAGAGATGGAAAGCGATCAAGGACAACACACACCAACACATGCTTATTGTTTGTGTAACTTTTGTTTTTTAGCTCGTTAGATTAAGGTTTTTAAGAGGCGAGGGGGGGGAAGAATCTCTTCACATGAACTTAACTATGACCAATATATTTATTTACTAGGGGTATGCAAAGCTTCAAAACTTTAAATTTTGGCTTCGAAACAAATATCAGCTTCGACTACACTTCTAAAACAATTCCTGCTTCCACAATTACTTTGTTGATAAAAATAATGACAGATAAAATATTAAATCAATAGTCAATTATTGCCGTTATAATCTGCTATAAATTACTAATTAGTATTCAGACTGACAAAAATTTGAAGTAAATGAATTTTAAACGGTGATAGCTTGATTTATAAAAATAAAACAAAATATTACAAACAATTGTATGATGCTAACAAAAAAAAATCGAGCTTCGATCCCAGCTTAAACATATTTCACTCACATATTCGGTTTAAATTTGCTTCAAGTTTAAAAAGTGAATTTCGCACACCCCTAATATATACCTGTTATTTTATACAGTAGATGCTGCAGCAGAAAAAAATAATTATAATGACTTGTACATTTCCTTCAGACACAACCTAAAAATCTACACAGCAAACGGTTTATGCACATAGTCCTAGCGCCATTTAAAATTACATCAGTTACATACAGTCAGCAGATATAACACCAACAACTTCAATTACTAAAAAAATATATATAATTGTACATTTATATATATTGAGGTATACCCGCATCCATCCGAAAAGTAAAAAGTTTATTCTTGAGATTTGTTTGGAGATTAAAAAAAAAAACTTATGTTTGCATTTGTGGTAAGACTGTTCCAATACTTGTTTAAGTTGGCGCACACGAAGCGAATATTGTTTAAAGAGATTTTATTTAAAATGTTTTACCTTACGTCTAGTACACTCTCGCCGGCTAGGACGCGCACGCGCAATTAATTACATCTAAAGTTGAGAAATATTTGTTCACTACTCGGAACGCAAAAAATACACACAACAAGTTTGTGGTACGAGAATAAGCCGGATCATTAGTGTTCGGATTAACTTGTAAACCAAAGATTAGAAAAAAGTAAATCATAGTTATTATGGCAATAGCATAACAAGTAAGATAATATAAGTAATACAAATATTACCCTTCTCATGTTTTAACACTAGTGAATATAATTAGATTAGAATATATTAGAAGAAAGTGAAATAAATTATTTTCTGTTCAAAAGTTGTCTTGGAACAAATGTTCTCACCTATTCTAGGACTCGCTGTCGCTGTCAACATATTTATCAACAACAGTTAAAAAAAAAGAAAAGATATAAATAAAGCGGTTTTCGTGATGAACAAATATTTCTTGACTCTCAGACACACACGTTTCACATCATTTTCACACAAACAATCCAACGAACGTCTACAATTTCACTCACTTGGCGTATTTGGCTGATAATACTAAATAAATATAATACAGTTGAAGCTTCTTAACCCAGCACAGTGAGCCCAAGGAATTAATCATAGTTTATATATATATTTATAAAAAAAAAGAGTAGATACTTGATATTAAGCGTTTTATATAACATAAACAATATGTTTAGTTGTGCAGTCTTTATAATGGAACATGTAGTATTGTGGTGTCCAGTTTGATAGACCAGAGAGTGAGGGCTTTATCTTGGTCTTTACGACTGTACTGATAAAGCCCTTTATGCTGCTATTTACAGTGTTACCAAACTGTACACGTATCTAAATAAACGAGTACATAGAATTAAAAAAAGACCTATTTAAAATATACGGTTACACGACAATGTAGGTAATTAAAAAAGTCAACACTTAATATAAGTAACTGTTATATAATAATATTATAAAATGAGTAGTGTACCTATGTGTTAATATAGGCACTGACCTATTAACTATTTTGTACTTTGAACAGAATTGGGGGGGTGGGATTTGGGGGGGTATTACCAGCCAAACCGAGTGTGCGGTCTTAGCGACACAGAGCGCGCTACGCGGAGCCGAGAGATGTGTCGTGCGTTGCGTTTAGATCTTCTTCCGACTTGAGCGCGACCTCGCGGTTCCGTTCCTCGAGACTCGCCGTGACCTCGCCGTCGCCCCTGGAACTCGGCAAAACAACACCAGCTTGGTTTTAAAAAAGACACACTCGCATTTACTGACGAGGGGTTTTAAATAAATATAAGAGAATGTTAGAGAAATATAGCACAAATGGGCTAAAAAAAATCACATATTTGCACAGACTTCAATATTTCATTGCATCTTACTCAACTACCTGCAACATTTATATATTATAACTATTTGTTACATTTTTCTTTTATTTGTGCTATATTTCTTTACAACTCCATCATAGTTATTTAACTACATATTATATTTTGTGTATATTCAATATAACATTTAGCACCGCGTCTCACTACCCGTTCAGGTTATACACTTTAAGTACTAACTACACTATTGGATTAGGAATGGGGAAAGTTTTTAATCAGAGGAAGTGAACCCAAATTTGCGTGGCGGGAGAGTGGGAAACCATTTAGGAAAAACCACCCCCAACTCACCCGACCAAGATTTGAACCTTGATCTCCCCGTCCTCAGCAGTCGAGCTCAACACGGCAAGCGCCTTAGCCAACTACGCCAAAGAGGCAGGTTTGTGCATATTTAAGCTTTTTAAATAAAATACAATTAGAGGCCTTTATTAAAGTTTAACATGTTTTCAAATAAAATAGAACCACATAACTTAGAAGATTATCCTAATAATTTTTTTAAGTAAAATTAAATTGTTATTTTGATTCAATCATAAGATATTATTTCAAAGCAGTGAAAAATTCCCCCTTACACATTTTTAAATAAAATGTTTCCCCTCCCTCGATCTTTGTAGGTTAAGTAATAAAGTGTGGTAACCTATAAAAAAAAAACTTGTGAGTATGGCAATGATGCCGTTTGATCCATTATTTACCTGCCGTTGAGTGATGGTGGTAACAATGGTTGTGAGTGACTACAATCTTCAGAAGATCTCGATGTAAGTTTGCTGCTTTGCTGGTACTATGACAGAGACAACCAAGAGTGTATTGGCGAGACTGTATAACACACATTGAACAGAAGCTTCCAAACTTACATTTGGCAACAATTATGAAACTTCGCCAATAAAAATATTGACAGTTTAAATATTTCATTTATGTACAGCTATTGGCATCCTGAGTTGTTGATAATTAATAGATATATTAAAATTTGTTGAGTAAGTGTATTGAATAGAGTGATATTAACTTGATTTAACAGTTTAAGTGGACTGTTACAATATTACAGAAAAATTGTGCGATAATACATTCCACGGGTGTTTTTGGTGCATAAAGTTATAAAAATTAAGCACAATATAATACTTTTTCGATCACAAAACCATTAAACAAATATATATGAACTTCAATTCAGCTATGAGAACCGCTAATTCACACGAGTAGAAAAGTGATCATGTGATGAGCTCTAAGCCAATCACATGATTTCGGCCTCGTAGTTATCGTCTGCTCGGCACAGCTCTAATAACGATGACTTTCCTTTGTCTGCGCAACAATAGCTTAGGAGAGTCCACCATATTTCAAAACCAGCCAACCAACTCAATCAGCGTGTATTCGCCTACAAAGTGAGATACTAGCAGACAGCTGCTCCCACTGTTGTGATATGATTTCAAATAACGTGTTAAATGGGAAGCGGGTGTATGGTTTTGATTTGTTTCACGACACAATGCAATAATACGGAAACATCCATCATGGTCTGACCATACACTAGAGAATATGTCAGAAATCGTCATCTGTTTCTAGTTTGTGGCGCGAAGCATCATTTCCGTGCCATTCAACAGAATCTGTCCTCTATTTTCGGCAAAAGTGTGAATCACACTTCAATGGTGAGTATTAATAATAATATTTAGCACCGCGTCTTACTACCCATTCGGGTTATACGCTTTAAGTACTAATTACTCTAATAGATTAGGAATTGGGAGGGTTGAATTAGAGGAAGTGAACCCGCATTTGCGTGGAGGGAGAGTGGAAAACCATTTAGGAAAAAACCACCCACAGTTCACCCGACCGAGATTCGAACCTCGATCTCCCCCGTCCTCAGCAGTCGAGCTCAACACGACAAGCGCGTTAGCCAACTATGCCACCGAGGCGGGTTGCTGCATTATAAAATTAAATTATAAATGGTATACATTTGAAATATGTAAGTTATATCTTAGGTGCTTGAATGAACGAGAAAATAATAGAAAGCAAGTGCCAGCCCCAATGTCAAAAGGAACTCTATATATTTACGTTATTTTTATACTACCAAAGGAAGTTTCCCCGTCTTGTTCTCACATCTCAATATTATTCTCGTGGTCTCGCCTCGAATTGAAAACGTGGTTCTCACACAAAGATCCCTGGTAATTCTTATTTATAATTGTTCTAAGTGGAAACACTTACCTGTGGATTTTCAGTGATGTGTACGTTAGTCTTATCTCTGACCACCTGAGGAAGAGCGCCCACTTTCCCGTTATTCAACAGAGAATAGTTCAGTCCGTTGGCATGTCCGTTGGGGTACCCTCCCTGGTAGCATGCAACAATAACAACAACAACATTAATAAACTTCAACAAGAGTGGTGGAATACAATTAAATGCTAGGGAGGGGTGCAAAGCTATGAAACTTCCGACTTCGTTTTGAAACAAATTATTATTATTATTATCATCACCGCGTCTTACTACCCGTCCGGGTTATACGCACTCACGCTAATGTGTGATGGTAGGGTGATTGTGAGATGAAATGGAGGACCTACAGTTTAACGTGGGATCCGAACCACGGTGGAGGCCTGGCATTCCTCACATTTACAAGATGTCTTGTCAGAGGTGAAGGAAGGGTTTGGTAATCAGATAAATCTGTGCCGGGACCGAGGATTGAACCCCGGCCGCCAGCATAGAAGTCTGACACCTTACCCCTAGACCGCCAGGTCACCATTTACAAACTAATATTTATATGGAAAAAATCTGAAGAAATTGAACTGAGTGTTGTGATAGTAATTTGATTTTCAGGGCGAAACTAAATATTACAAACAATTGTGCGATAAAACATTTTCAAAGCAATTTTAGTGCTTGAAATAATTTAAATAACCACAATATAGTATTTTTGTCAAAAAAAAGAGAGTTTCAAATGCAATTTTTGTTTGTTGGTGGTCCATAATCATTGTAATTAAAGTATAAACTTACCAACCAAACCCCAGACCAGTAATTTGAAACCTAACTGAATGCATGACTTTACATTTATTTACTATTTCTTTGTTATATTATATCTTGAAATGTCCATTATTTCATCCATGAAGGTAAAGTGGAAATTTGGATTGATAAAATAGTGTAGTTGACCAAAATATTATAAGAAATAAAAAGAGAAAGGTTTAGCAATATTGATAAAAACAAATAGCCAAAGATATTATTTATACTTTTGGTGAGGATTACTCAATCAAGATACCATATTCTGAAAAGGGTTTCCGCACATCCATCACAGAATCTGCCTTAAAATATGAGTGAAGAATGACTCTGGGCACAGGACGACTCCTGGATAGCTCAATGGCAAGAGTATTGGTGTACTAAGCTGAAGGTCCCGGGTTCGATTCCCGTGTCCAGGTGTCATTTTTCAGTTTTTAGATATATTAATAATAATATTTAGCACCGCGTCTTACTACCCGTTCGGGTTATACGCTTTAAGTACTAATTACTATAATGGATTAGGAATAGGGAAGGTTGAATTAGAGGAAGTGAACCCGCATTTGCGTGGAGGGAGAGTGGGAAACCATATAGGAAAAACCACCCCTAGTTCACCCGACCGAGATTCGAACCTCGATCTCCTCGTCCTCAGCAGTTGAGCAGCTCAACACGACTAACGCGTTAGCCAACTACGCCACCGAGGAAGGTTTTTAGAATATTGATGGAGTCGTACATTACCCACTAAAAATGTAAGTAGCCTAAATAAAGGTTCACGTGCAGAGATACCGACCTTTGTATCAAGGTGTGTGTCATTCGATGAAAGGTTGGCGTCGAGCGTGGCCCCACTGGGGCAGTAGTAGTCCATCTCATGACCCTCTGTCCTTGGTCTCTCCCAGTCGCGATAGTAGCCATTACCGTTGGTGTTGTGTGCCTCTGGAGACGGTTGTCGCAGTTTACACCTTCTCCACCAGATATATGCCACGACAACTCCCAATAGGAACAGGCAGAGAACTGCTACAATTAGCCCTATCAGCAGTCCTGAAACTAATAGAACACTTCTTAATAGTCTTGTAGCACTCAATAAATAAAAGTAGAAAGACAACCTCATCTAAAAACTAGCAATAGTAATAACAGACAATAAACACAATTATTTCTATTTTTGTTACAAAATGTACAAAATCAAAATTCTGTTTAAAACTCACTTACCACCAACGGCAAACTACTATCATTTCCCACCAAGTGTGAAATCACCGCCCCCAGCTAAGATTGAATCTCTTGCCACCAAGTGTGAAATCACCGCCCCTGCTAAGATTGAATCTCTTGCTCCAAGTGTGAAAACACCACCCCACAGCTAAGATTGAATCCCTTGCCACCAAGTGTGAAATCCCCCCCCCCCCCCCCCCCCCC
>CABFVX010002825.1:6980-22624 GCA_902151425.1 Timema shepardi | reverse complement strand
TTTTTTTTTTAATTTTCTGCTGTTATTTCTATCACAAATTAGTTAGGGAAAAAAAAAATCTGAAATGAATATATTAAATTTTGGGATAACTTATTTTAAGACAAATTATATTAATTACATTTGGAGTATAGTATTTTCTGTATTATATTTAATATATATATTAAGTAAATTTACATTGTTATGCAAAGTAAAATATTTTTATCCAACACACTTTTTTTTTTCAAGTATAAGAACTTCGGTTCGCTTCAGGAATATCTCATATTATTCGATTCAACTACGCTTCGAATTGAAAAAGTGGACCCCGCACACTTCTAGCAAAATAATTTACATTTAAATATTTTCAAAGAAAGTTTTCTCGTCTCGAAATGTACAAAGTGTTCCTGGCACATCCCTAGTTTGCGTTCAGACTGTACTGACCTCGTGACTGTTGCGACCCGCGGGCACCGAGACGACCTTCCACTCGGCCACGGAGAGCCCCGGATCCGAGGACACTGCCACCTCGTAGTCTCTGACATCGCTGTTGCTGTACTTCCATGTGACCTTGACACAAGTCTGATTCATGGGCTTCCACTGCACGTTGGTGATCAAGCCGGGCACTGACACACATAATACCGTAACTTGATTTTTACAAGAAGCCCACTTTCAACCATCGACACTGATTTTACTGTTTACAGCCTGTTTTTATTCAAGCCAGATATTCTCCTCTACCGACTTGCTAGGACTGTCGTAACTTCATATGCCTTATAATATAACTTAAGACTAGGACAGTCCCCAGCCATTAATTTATCAATGTAAAAAACAAAAATACTTTTCCCATATTTTTATCAATGGTAAATTTTCAACCATGCCGGGAATCGAACCCAGGACCCTTAGTTCAGTAGACAGACAGGCTACCGACTGAGCTAAGGTGTCGAATGATTTATTAATTAAAAAGTTATCAAAAGTTTCCGTTAACACTTACATTTTGATAATGTTATAGTTTCTCATTGCATTATAAACAGGTTTAACAGGTTAAGAATTTAATTCCAAATGTGATGTTTTCCCAGTTTTCTTATTATAATCAGACTGCCGCTGTAGATAAAGATAAGAACGAGGACATTTTTACTCCAGGAAATAACAATTTACCAAGGGAAATGGACGGGAAAAGTTTTTATGATAAGAGTCGCAATCTAGGCTTGTATTTTATTTTCAGGTACATAGTTTTAGTGCTTAGCCTTCCCAATCATAAAAAAAAAATCAGCACTCCATGAAGTGGCTAGTTGTCTTACAAACAGAATCTTACCGTCCTCCAGAGTCCTGCACTCTACAGAGTGGCTAGTTTCCCTACAAACAGAATCTTACCGTCCTCCAGAGTCCTGCACTCCACAGAGTGGCTAGTTCCCCTACAAACATAATCTTACCGTCCTCCAGAGTCCTGCACTCCACGGAGTGGCTGTACGGGCCGTGCGAGTTGTTCTGGTCATGTGTTCTGACCTTGAACTCGTACAGTGTGTGTGGTTTAAGCTCGTTGATTTCCACGCTGTGACTTGTACTGGAAAACAGACAAACACAAGCCAACACGACTTATTATCGACAGTCACACTATGTATGTCCAACCCTAGCGGATTAGATTTAGTGTCAGTCAATAATAGTTGGAAAACCCTCAATCAATGCAAAGTGTCCAGAAAGAGACAAGGTAGGACCAGTAAAGGTTGTTAGCCATATACCGTATTTACCCAAATCCAAGACGGCCCCCAGATTTTCAGTGGTTTTGTAAAGATTTTTTAAAAGTGGTATTTATTTTATCATGAATGAAGAAGAAAATTATAATTATGGTAAACTTATTTTTTAATGCTAACAAATTCGATGACCTGGCGGTCTATGGGTAAGGTGTCAGACTTCTGTGCTAGGGGTCCGGGGTTCAATCCTCGGTCCCGGCACAGATTTATCTGATTACCAAACCCTTCCTTCAACCTCTGACAAGACATCTTGTGAATGTGGGGAATGCCAGGCCTCCACCGTGGTTCGGATTCCATGTTAAACTGTAGGTCCTCCATTTCATCTCACAATCACCCTACCATTACACATTAGCGTAAGTGCGTATAACCCGAACGGGTAGTAAGACGCGGTGCCAATAATAATAATAATAATAATAATAATAATAATAATTGCTTTTGCATAAGGTGGTTTGACTTTGAAAAAGTTTCATAAAAATAATGAGAAGTTAATTTTTACTATGACAAATGATAGTCATCGGTGAAAATCCCGAGTTTCATACATAACCGACTCCCACTAAATACGAACATTGGATTCGACCATTAAAGCTAACGCTAGCTTCTAACACATGACACTTTCAATTGTGATGGAGATGAAGTAGGGAAGAGTGCGCAAGGGAGGAGCAGTAAACAGTAATTGTGCGCGTGAGAGGAGTAAGAGAGACAAGTAAAGGAGGAAGAATGGTGACGGTAAATAAGGAGATACACAACGATAGCTCACCTGCGGACATAGTTGTCGGTGGAAGCGTTACTGGAACCCAGCACCAAGGAGAAGCTCACTGTGTAGTAACTCGCAAGTGGTCCGGGCGTCCAGGTAAGGTTGATAGACGTGGAGGAGGTGGGCTCGGCCTCAAGGTCACTGGGGGGTAGTAGCATCCCCATCAGTTGTCCCGTGCTGTTCACCCTCTGTTGTCCGGGTAGGGGCAGGGTCAAGATGGACTGGGTGCCCGGCTCGCCGTCACCTTTGTCCGATATTCCCAGAACCATCACTTCATACCATGTCTGGGGGTCTGCGTGCACACACAAACATACACCCGGTTACTTCTATAGCCTCACTTTACACTTTCTCGCTAAAATACTCCGTTTATGTTAAACTATTGCTATTTAGAGCCGATATGTGCATTTCAAATCAATTTTCTGGAACAGCGTGTGCCGCAGAAGTGCAAAGGAGTGATGTGTAGAGCGTGCCCGCTGCCGTTAGCGATGGTAGCGCCAACATTTGCAGAGAGAGGTTGACACGCGGTCAGCACAACATACCCTCTGGTTCCGAGTAGGTTAGGAGCGACAAGGATGTGAGAGAGGGTGAAGGATAGGATAGAGGAGTCAAGATGGGGGTCGTAAGGAAATGCGAAGAGGATGGAGGAGGGGAGGACAAGAGGAAGGAAGACCCAGGGAAAGATGGGATAAAGGGAGTGTGGAGAGGTAAGGAGTGGAGGAAGCTAAGGGGTTGAAGGACAGGAGTAAATGGAGGTGATGATGTTCGATGCAAGACCCTGCCAGTGGCGAGGAACTGTATGTGATGATAATGATGATGATTCATATGTTTAAAAACTTACATAGATTTTTTTTTAAGTCGGAATGGTTGCGTGATTTATTAGACTAAAACGGAATATTAAAAACAATTGTGCAATAAAATATTTCGCAAGTAATTTTAGTGCATGAGAGATTCAAGATTCACCATCATCATGAACAGCCCCTGACTGGGTCTGTTTGGTACGTGAGCCTCTCCAACAATCCCCCCCCCTCCCCCCTTCCTATCCAACATCCTCCTTCTCTATCCTGTCGTACCTAGTCTTGTGAGCCGGTACTGAGTAACATTGTGGGCCACGAATATGGGTCCCACTTGAGGACCGTCTGGTTTGCGGTAGTACAGTTTGTAGCCTGAAGGTTTGTACTCGTTGTCTAGCGGTAGACTCCAAGTAACCTGCGGGACAGTCAAATCAATCAATCAAAACTTTATAGAAGACAAAACCTAATCTAATCTTTACCAACTTAAGTAAAAAAAAACTTTATAATTAATTACCAAAAATTGTGGGGTATACAATGTTAATTTAAATTAATTATATGTTTTCTATATTTAATTTAATAAATTGACTTTTATTTATGATACTATTATTGTTAGTGCCTAAAAGTGATGTTTTTACTGAATAATGCTCCCCGGTGGTCACGCAGTGCAGAAAGCTTCCAATTGGTCGCCCTCCATCATCGAAAGTTTAGAAATACTGTCTTAGAATATTTGCCCACCATAGTGGGTTAAAGTCAATGTGAAAGCACAGTTTGAAAATAATTTAAGTTGAAATATATCCTCTTTAGTGAGCTATTTCAAATCTGTTCATAATGTATCAAGGTTTTCTGCCTCCTTAAAAATGTTTAGAAGATACAAAGGTTTATTGTGGGTATAGAAGTCAAAATAGAGGAGATTTAAACTTCAACTTTGACGTTTTGAAGTTCCACACACACACCCAGTTCCTTTAAATTAATATCATCCCTTCTTCTTTATTAAAAAAAATACTGTATCTCTAATAATGTGTGTAAAATAAAGTGTATTGAGCAAAAACAATTAGTAATAAATAAAATGAAAGAATATTAGGAAAATTATAATTATTATTATTAGCCGGCCACCAGCACAGAAGTCTAACACCTTACCCCTAGACCGCCAGGTCACTCACTTTATGAAGTAAAAATGGTTTTATATTTGGAAGAGGTTCTGGCGATTTTGCGGTACCGATCGATTTTCTTCAAGAGGCAGCCATTACATCTATGTCCAGTGACAGCACTGTAAAGTGTGACCTGTGTTCTTTTATTAATTGTGAAAGCCATATCGTGTTCGCTCCATCTTTTCTGTACCTTCTCCCAAATATATATATATAAAGGTGACCTGGCGGTCTAGGGGTAAGGTGTCAGACTTCTGTGCCGGCGACCGGGGTTCAATCCTCGGTCCCGGCACAGATTTATCTGATTACCAAACCCTTCCTTCACCTCTGACAAGACATCTTGTGATTGTGAGAAATTCCAGGTCTCCAGCGTGGTTCGGATCCCACATTAAACTGTAGGTCCTCCATTTCATCTCACAATCACCCTACCATTACACGTTAGCATAAGTGCGTATAACCCAAACGGGTAGTAAGACGCTGTGCTAAATATATTCCCCATATTAAAGTTGATTTGTCACCTCGATGGAAGTAGAGTTGATGACAGTCAAGTGAACGATTGGAGCCAGAGGAACATTCTGTTGGCCTGAACTCGGCATTTCCACCGTCGTCCATACCAACTGCTCGTCTGATACATCCGGCCATCCCTTTTCAGTGGCTGCCAACACGCGCACATCATACTTTTTGCCGGGAAGCAGGCCTAGTAACATGACATAGAAGGGGACGAAATGAAGATTGTGTTGTGTAGAAAGAGCATTTCCCCCCTTTCTGCAAGTTTTCATGACATACTTCGACAAGTTTAAAGTTGAAAAATATTTTGTCAAATAGGTATTGTTTAATTTTTGACAGTTAATAAAAAAAACTAATCTAAAATAAAGAGTATGGATATAGGGATAGGTCTGAGAAACTCTGGTATCCATAAGAAGCTATTGATGAGTACCAGTGGTTCAGAACAAACTATTAGACAAAGCACAACCAAACATCAGAATAAGCAAGAAATTTAAAAATCATACTAATGTGGCGGAGTTAAACATTAAGACCGTCATGCATTTTATTCACTCACAGCCACTCACTATGGGAAACAGTGTCACAATTCTCTAGATACTACGCTCACCTGTCACAATATACTCTAAGAAACAGTGTCACAATTCTCTAGATACTACGCTCACCTGTCACAATATACTCTAAGAAACAATGTCACAATTATCTAGAGACTACGCTCACCTGTCACAATATACTCTAAGAAACAGTGTCACAATTCTTCAGAGACTACGCTCACCTGTCACGATATACTCTAAGAAACAGTGTCACAATTCTCTAGGGACTACGATCACCTGTAACAATATACTCTAAGAAACAATGTCACAATTCTCTAGAGACTACGCTCACTTGTCACAATATACTCTAAGAAACAGTGTCACGATTCTCTAGAGACTACGCTCACCTGTCACAATATACTCTAAGAAACAATGTCACAATTCTCTAGAGACTACGCTCACCTGTCACAATATACTCTAAGAAACAATGTCACAATTCTCTAGAGACTACGCTCACCTGTCACAATATACTCTAAGAAACAATGTCACAATTCTCTAGAGACTACGCTCACCTGTCACAATATACTCTAAGAAACAATGTCACAATTCTCTAGAGACTACGCTCACCTGTCACAATATACTCTAAGAAACAATGTCACAATTCTCTAGAGACTACGCTCACCTGTCACAATATACTCTAAGAAACAATGTCACAATTCTCTAGAGACTACGCTCACCTGTCACAATATACTCTAAGAAACAATGTCACAATTCTCTAGAGACTACGCTCACCTGTCACAATATACTCTAAGAAACAATGTCACAATTCTCTAGAGACTACGCTCACCTGTCACAATATACTCTAAGAAACAATGTCACAATTCTCTAGAGACTACGCTCACCTGTCACAATATACTCTAAGAAACAATGTCACAATTCTCTAGAGACTACGCTCACCTGTCACAATATACTCTAAGAAACAATGTCACAATTCTCTAGAGACTACGCTCACCTGTCACAATATACTCTAAGAAACAATGTCACAATTCTCTAGAGACTACGCTCACCTGTCACAATATACTCTAAGAAACAATGTCACAATTCTCTAGAGACTACGCTCACCTGTCACAATATACTCTAAGAAACAATGTCACAATTCTCTAGAGACTACGCTCACCTGTCATGATATACTCTAAGAAACAATGTCACAATTCTCTAGAGACTACGCTCACCTGTCACAATGTACTCGACAGCGTCCCCCTTCACAAGTTCGACGTGTGATGAGGAGTGACCTTTCCTCCGCCATTGTATCTTGTACTTGGTGACCAGGCCTTGGGCCTTTTTGCTGGGGAGTGGCCCCCAGGTCACGTTCAGGGTGGTGGGACTAGTCGGCTCTAACTGGACCGTGGGGGCACCCAGAGGGACTGGACACGTCAAAACACTAGATTAGTGTTTTAAACATTGGAAACAAATCTTACAGATATTTCAATACTGGCGTCAAATGACGAGTAATAACCCGGTTTAGTGGCTGTGAGGTGTACACGGTGCTACTCTCGCAATAGACGGGCAGATCCTGGGGTTTGATCCCGGTCAGGTGTACCGCGGATATTTTCAAGACCTTCAGCAACAACGGAAATTTCAAATTCAAACCAAGCCATTAGTTTTTCTTTAAAGTAACTAAGTTAAGACATACAATGGACTATCTTCCAATTCTTTTAAGCACCACGTCTTAATACCGGGCTACATACGTGTGTGTTAAGTTTGAAGATGGTTGAATCCATAGGAAGTGTGCCAGTATTCGCGTATAAGGAGAGTGGAATCCACTTGGAAGAAATAAACACCTCAATACACCCAACCAAGGTTCGAAGCCCGATCTCCCGGTCAGAGGCATTCCAAACTATTGCGAGAGGCCATTTGACCAACGAAACGAGTTTCATTTGTTTTTAAAAGTATTTTTGGGCGCATCATATTTCCTAATGCAATCAAGTTTTTATCATTATTGGAGTTATCATTAATAAACTTTTGGTATACTTTTTACTTATTTTAACGAAATTTGCCGAGTCTTACTGTGGGTTCAAAGTTCTGTGAAAAGTGGAGCATAATTTATCTGGAAATTGAAATCACATTTTTGTGGTCAAAACTTATAACATTTTACCACATTATTTGTAATATATTTGGAAGGTACAGGAAAGGTGGATTAAAAACACATAAAAGGGATGAACACAACATGGCTTTTACGGTGAAAAGAACAACACCGTTCACACTTTACACGGCTGCCTCTTGAGGAAAATCTAGTATTACTGTCCAATCCCCTGTACTATCATAACTCGTCAGGAGGAAGTGTGAAAAGCACGACACGACTCCCTAAAATAGGAAACGCACAACACACAACGCAACTCCCTACAAGAGGAAACCCAAACGCACAAAAGGGAGAAAAAGGAAAGCAGTAAAGAATGATCGGACACTTGGATAGAAACATGTAAAAGGAATTCCTTTTAAGGAAGTTCTTCAAGAGGCAGCCATTAGCTCTTTGTCCAGTGGCAGCAGTGTAAAGAGGGAACCGTGTTCCTCTTCTCATTGTAACAGCCATATTGTGTTCATTCCTTTCACATGTTTTTATCAATCTTTCCTGTCCCTTCTTCCAAATATATTACAATTACCTTATAGAGTGGAGTGTTATTTTATATGTAATGATAATATCCATCACATGACGTGACGTATGAATACGTGGAAGTAGAGGGACCGTAACTATAGAGAACACGTATTGCCGTTGAACCATATGGCACGTATGCCTGTCTCTCACCTCCCTCCTTTGTCTCACACGTGACCCTCTGCGACGCGTCACTGGCGGAGCGCATGCTGTACCCCCTCACATAGAACGTGTAGTTGGTGAACGGCTTCAACTTGTCCACGACGAGCGATGTGTTGACAGAGACGTCCTGGCGTTCCTCACCGCCGTCTGGAAACGTTTATAAAACATATATTACGTATGCCGCGACAAAAAGTAAGAGAGACAAGGAAGGTTGAGGTCATGGGAACTTGGGTGGATGTTAAGAGGGATCCCAAGGAGTTAAAAGACCGCAAGGAAGACCAAGAAAAATATTAGAGGAGCAGGTAACAGCGAGGAGACGAATCAAAGTATTATTATTATTATTATTATTATTATTATTATTATTATTATCAGCACCGCGTCTTACTACCCGTTCGGTTTGTACGCACTTACGCTAATGTATAATGGTAGGGTGATTGTGAGATGAAATGAAGGACCTACAGTTTAACATGGGATCCGAACCACGGTGGAGGCCTGGCATTCCTCACTAATCTGTGCCGGGACCGAGGATTGAACCCCGGCCGCCAGCATAGAAGTCTGACACCTTACCCCTAGACCGCCAGGTCACCAAAAATCAAAGTAAATCAAGGAGGAAAACTGGAGGGAGGATATGTAATAATCTGATCAAGCCACAGACTACAAACAGTTGTTGATGATGATGATTACCTGTAGGCAGGGTGTGGTATGTGTAGGCTTGGACCTCCTTCGCTTTGGGCGAGGGCTTCTCCCACTGAAGCAGTACCTGGCTGGAAGACAACGGGCGACAATTGAGGCCCTCGGGGGGGTCTGGCTGATACTGTGACGACATAACGACCAGACGCGCCGCTGCCGATACCTCGCCGAGGGGGTTTACCGCCGTGCATTGGTACACTCCAGAGTCGGCCGACACGGTGGTAGAGAGCACCAGTTGTCTGGTGTTTTGTTTGATGCGACCTGCCCCCACACAAAAACACACACACTTCTTCACGGGTCCTCATCTTGTGAAATACGTGTTTAAATAAACTACCCTTTGAAAAGGTGTAATTAACCCTTTTAATGCCACGAGGAGATCTTATCAGTTCCACTTCTACCGTTGAAAGTGTTATTATTAGTTAGCACCGCGTCTTACTACCCGTTCGGGTTATACGCTTTAAGTACTAATTACACTAATGGATTAGGATTTAGGAAGGTTGAATTAGAGGAAGTGAACCCACATTTGCGTGGAGGTAGAGTGGAAAGCCATTTAGGAAAAAAAAAACTCAGTTCACCCGACCGAGATTCGAACCTCGATCTCCCCGTCCTCAGCAGTCAGGCTAAACACGACTCGCGCGTTAGCCAACTACGCCACCGAGGCGGGTCGTTGAAAGTGTGCTGAGCCAATCCGATCTGCTCCGTCTTCTACTGTCAAAAGTGCCCCGAGCCGAGGGTAGGAGGTAGTAGTGTATTATTTCAATAAATTAAAAACATTTCCCCGTGCTATAAAACTGTACGTACGAGAGAAAGGCTCGTAAATCCAGTCATGTGTACTGTGGTTGGATTTTAAAATGCGGTTTTTAACTCTCCCCCTCCTACAAAAATGTTGGTACACTTCTTCCAAATGAAACCTTCCTAGTCATAGAACACTACCGTAATTAGTACATATGGGTATAACAACAAACGAATAGCTAGTTGAATGTGGTGCTAAAAATAGAACAAAAAATTAGGTAAGCGCGTTATCTTTCCCGGTAAACGCAGGGTGCACAATGTTGCGCATGGAAGTGTACCCCAATTTTCATAAATTCATGTGCACTACAGATGTCACTTTCGATAGATATCAATATTTATATAATAATAGTGTATCAAAATATTATCAACGCTGACCAGGATAAAAGTTTGTATTTTCTAAAAGGCACTTAATAAGAAAACAGGACTTTTGGCAAAGTGATAAACACAATATTTAAGAAACTTTAGAGATGTTACCATTTATCTGCAGTTGCTGGCCATCTTTGTACCAGATGATTTTGGGAACGGGCCGGCCCTGGGCCGTGCAGTTGAAGCGGACAGTCTTGGCGGCAGGGTAGACCTGGGACACAGGTGTCGAGATGAACTTGGGGGGGACCAGCACTTCGAGCGGGAAAGTCTGAAAAAGAGACGAGAAACCTCGGTTTATATTGTAAATAAAAACCGTTTGTTTTTTTATGAAGTAAAAAAGTAGCATTTCACTATGAAATCAATCAATAAATAAAAATTGCGCTAAAAATGTAAAATAAAAAATGTTCTTTGGTTGAAGTAAATACATTTCCTGGGTTAAGGAGACTTTTTTTCGTCAGTTATTGGGATATTTAGAAAAATAATTTAACAGTGCCGTTGATACTATCTTTTTACTATTAATAAAAAATTTATGCATAGTTTTGATATTGTTGGGTCACATTTAAATCAACCAAACTGATAATTTGCATTTGTAAGGTTAGGTAGTCTATTTTGCGAATATTTAACATTTCACACATATATTATAGTTTTAAAAAAATGCTACTATGAACTCTAAATGTGTTTTGAAAGAGTTCATAAAACAAATTTTGCGAGATTTCAGTGTTGTTAGTGATGATACACATTCAGTGATCAATGAGAACGTGTTAAACAACGCGACATGTGCTATATTAGCAGTAACCGCACTTGAAACCTTCACTCTATCAAAGAGTCCAACTGGATCCTTCATTTGTAAGTTGTTATTATTAGCACCGCGTCTTACTACCCGTTCGGGTTGTACGCACTTACGCTAATGTGTAATGGTAGGATGATTGTGAGATGAAATGGAGGACCTACAGTTTAACGTGGGATCCGAACCACGGTGGAGGCCTGGCATTCCACACATTCACAAGATGTCTTGTCAGAGGTGAAGGAAAGGTTTGGTAATCAGATAAATCTGTGTCGGGACCAAGGATTGAACCCCGGGGCCCCAGCACAGAAGTCCGACACCTTACCCCTAGACCGCCAGGTCACCTTGTGTTTGTTAATTTACAACATTCTGACTCTTCTATTACTCAATTCGGCCTTTAACGCATAATACATACCGTCTGTTTTAAAACATGGAGCGCATTTAATGTGATTAAATTAAGACGCAATGACACCCTTATGGTCCAGTTATCAGCGAGCGGCTCACCTGGTTTATGGAAACCACAGTGCCGTTGGCAGCCATATTGGACGCAATGCAAGTGTAAACGCCGGACTGATCCACCGTCACGTTGGTGAACAAGACCCGGCTGACACCGACGCTCTTCTCAAACACTGGTTTGGGGGGTTCCCCAAAGGTCCAGGAAAGAGTCGGGGCGGGATTGCCACTTGCCCCGCAGTTTAGCGTCTTGTTGCCCCCCCTGGGTACAGAGTGCACCTCCCACGGCGACAGGAACTTGGGAGGGCGGTGCTCTGGGGTTTGGAGAGTCACCTGCAGACTTGCTTCCCCGCTAATCCGTGTCTTCTTAGTCGCTAGGTTGTGAGCGGTGCACCTAAAACACAAGAAGCCCCTTCAGTAAGTCTGTAGTGCACAGTTGCTGCGGTGCAACCCGTCAACAAAGTACCCAACTGACGACAACGAACCGTCACTACTACCAAGTGGTCAACTAGATATGAACTGTGAGCCACGGGGTTCATTATTTTGATGTTTGATACTTTAAAAGTTTTTGGCTTGCGTTAGGACGTTAACACTAATAGTGCGTCCTTGGGATAGATTCTTTATCATTATATGTGTTAGTATGGCTAGGCTAATGTGTAATGGTAGGGTGATTGTGAGATGAAATGGAGGACCTACAGTTTAACGTGGGATCCGAACCACTGTGGAGGCCTGGCATTCCCCACATTCACAAGATGTCTTGTCAGAGGTGGAGGAAGGGTTTGGTAATCAGATAAATTTGTGCCGGGACCAAGGATTGAACCCTGGACCCTCAACACCTTACCCCTAGACTGCCAGGTCACCTACAAGGGCACATAAAATTGATGCCTCAGCCCCTGGAAGTACATCTACCAAAGTTTGGGAAAGACTGCTTCAAGGCACGACAAAAGGCTTATTTAAATGAGTAATTCAACATAATTAGATTAAAATAATAAGCAACCCAATTGTTTAATGTTATGTTAACCAGGGAGTAGACTCGTAACCAGAACCGATGATAACCAAAATTAAGTTATTTTTTAAGGCACAAGGGCCAAAATTTGAAAAGATATATATCTCGGTTCAAAAATGTTTCTTAAAAGTTTCCAGACTTATCTGATAAGTTTTTAAATTGTATTTTTATACCCTTCTTTCTTTAACTTAATTTCCTTTTAAATACCATTTTTATCCTTCTCTCAAGATTTATCAAGGAGGGGGGTATTTATTTTCCAAGGTAATTATAAAAGTGCCAACCAGCACTTAGCAGTAAACACTAATGAGAAATCATTATCTTCAAAGTGTATGTGCACGCGCGTATGTGCATGTGCGGAGGTATAGAGAGAGAGAGAGAGAGAGAGAGAGAGAGAGAGAAGAGACAAATTTTATCATTTTTTAGAAACCAATAAACTAAATTCATATTCACAATTTCCTTATCTTCACGTGATGGTAATTAGCGGGTTTGGCTGCATCACACTAACATTTAGACAATCCAATCTGTATGGTTTTTCAATTGGAAATATGAACAGATAAAGTGATTTTAATAGATATTAATTAAAAAATTGAGATGAAACTATTTCAAAAGATTATCCATCCCTATTTTGATTAGTCTTTCAAGATGTGACAGATAAACCAAGCGATCTCCTTTTCAAATGATGAGTAGTAAATTAATAAAATATGAAATTATTTTTCTTATGGAATATGATGTCCATCTTTGCTGCAATTTTTATATAAATAACTTTTATTTTGTTGTAAATTACGTTTTAATATATTTCTTTATTCTAGAATTTTATAATGGTAGTATATACATTAAATAAAGTTTTAGAAACAAGTACCAGAACCGAAACCTAATTAAAAACCAAAAAAGAACCAGAATTTTTATTTTTCTCTAACCAAAAACCTTTTAAATGTGTATTGGAAGAACCAAAACAAGAACCTGAACTGATAAGTATTTTGGTTCGACCTCCCGATGTTAACTAAAAGAAGTTATTTAGCGTTGGACACAAATATTTTAGATACAATTTAAATGTATTAAATTATGTGAAAATATAAAAAACTTTTTTCTAAGTAGGAGAAGAATAATATACATTCTCTACTTGAATATAACTTTATATCTATAATAATAAAAGGAAGTGTTTGTGTGCAATGCCCAGCCAAATCTACGGCACGCAGAGATCTCCAATTTTTAATATAGTTGGATGGAAGGGGGTCCAAATGCACCTCGAAGCCAGATTTTAAAATTTTGATTAGCTTTTTAATTAGGCTATTTTTTAACACATTTTTGAAAAAAATATTGTGGTTTAGAATTATGTTTCAGAGATAACTGTGATAAAAATATGCCACATGTACGAAATCGACAAGGAGAAAACAGAGAAAGACAACGCGCTTAAGAGATAATGTTTGATTCTGAATCTGTAGATGGGTCTCGGGCAACACCGTGCGGGATTGCTACCGATATACAAAATGTACTAACCTGTAGAGGCCATCGTCGGAAGGTTTGATTCTTGTCAGGTAGAGAGCCCCAGACTCCAGAGGGAAATACCTGTAACAAGACGTTAAGGGAGACTCGTCATTATGTTTGTTTTCAGACATATGAACAAATATTTTGGGGTAAGTTAAAATTTAAATACAGATTATGTTTTTTAAGTACTGTGTCTTACTACCCGTCCGGGTTGTACGCACTTACGCTAATGTGTAATGGTAGGGTGATTGTGAGATGAAATGGAGGACCTACAGTTTAACGTGGAATCCGAACCACGGTGGAGGCCTGGCATTCCACACATTCACAAGATGTCTTGTCAGAGGTGAAGGAAGGGTCTGGTAATCAGATAAATCTGTGCCGGGACCGAGGATTGAACCCCGCACCCCCAGCACAGAAGTCCGACATCTTACCCCTAGACCACCAGGTCACCATCTTTAGTTTTGTTTATGTGACTATTAGTAATCTATTGTATAATTTATCTTACTAATCCTTAGTTCATATCTATTCTGCACTACAGTACCATTTAATTATGATTCGTTTCTTCAGCTTATCCCCTTGTTTTGTTTTCGTGCTATCCAACCACTTGTCGGTCTCGAATAGGTTGGATAATCAAGCTCAAAACGGGGTACACCATATGATGCTAAGGGGAGCATCACTCCCTGGAGTTGGATCCATTCCCCAAGTGAAAGTAAGACACTTGTTTTCAGACATTTTAAGCGAAACGGAATGTGTTTTGTTGTTGACTTGCCTGTTATTCTGAGGTAGAGGATCGTCATTTCTATGCCAAGAAATGTGAGCGTTCGGAACTGATTCGATTTGGCACATAAAGCGTACAGTGTCCTCTTGTTGCGCCAACGTGTCTGTGGGAGATTCGGTAAAGTCGTGCGCCAAAGCTGTAAAAAAAAAGGGGGGAGGGGGGTATTGTTTGATTCAAATTTGCTTAAAAGGTTTTTCAAACAGCAGTGAGCCCCTGTGACAACCCTAAGTATATCTGTCCAATATATAACTGACGATAGCTAGGTGTGTGATGCAGTTTTTCTTGCTAAACTTTAAATTACACGATCAGCCCCCACCCTAATATTTGCTTGTAAAAATTGTACTTAGAGAACCGCCCAAGTAGCGGATATATTGCCGAACAGATGTTGCGCTTAGGTTAAATAATAACAAAACCTTATTCAATACGAGTTTGGTGTTTACTGGAATAGACCCTAAACTATTTTATATAACTCTTTATATGTATAAACTTGTAAACATAGTTTAGACTTAGTAATACCACATATAAACCTCATTTGATGCTTTATGATAATTTTAGAAACAACAAACTCAATATTTTTTTAAGTGACATTGATAAGATGTTACTATATTAGGTTGGTATTGTTATTTTATATTTATCAAAAGTGACAGGGAACCTTCACATGACTTGATGTATGAATACATTAAGGTAGATCTAGTTACTTTTCTATCTACCAGATAAGGTCACAAGAAAATAATCAAAGAATATTGAAACAAAAACTTTATAGTGTTGTATATAATGACAACTCTACAATAACTAATTATTTGTATTAAAATACATCATTTTTCTATTATTATTATTATTATCACCTTGTCTTACTACCCGTTCGGGTTATACGCACTTACGCTAATGTGTGATGGTAGGGTGATTGTGAGATGAAATGGAGGACCTACAGTTTAACGTGGGATCCGAACCACGGTGGAGGCCTGGCATTCCCCACATTCACAAGATGTCTTGTCAGAGGTGAAGGAAGGGTTTGGTAATCAGATAAATCTGTGCC
>CABFVX010002824.1:53101-102609 GCA_902151425.1 Timema shepardi | reverse complement strand
TCCCAAAATACCCGACCAAGCAGCGTACTATTTACGCCAAATGTACATATACAATTTTACCATCTGCCAGGATTCTTCTAAAGATCCTCAAGGCAAAGATAAAGTTTTCGCCTATGTTTGGTCGGAAAATGAATACCAAAAGGGGTCTAACCAAGTTGCATCGGCCGTTTATCACAGATTGACTTCCCCAGATCTTTAAAGCTACCATACTGTGAAATTGGTAGCCGGCGGCTGTGGAGGCCAAAACAAGAACAAGATTCTGATTGGTATGTTGGGAAAGCTTTTATCACAAGATGCTCCATCCTCGGTGAAAGAAATAAAGGTAATATTTCCAGTAGTGGGACATTCGTTTATTTCACCAGACAGGATCTTTGGCCATATTGAATCTGAAGTAAAGAAACATTCTACTCTTCTAACCGACAAAGATTACATAAACATTATTTGATCCCATGCAACTGTCATCCGTCTATGAAAAGACTGCCCTGTGTTAGGGTGGAAAGAGGCGGTGTCTCAGGTTGTAAATGAGCTTTGTGTTGCGAGGTGAGGTGAACTACAACTTGGACATGGGCGAAGGAAAAAGCAAACCTTTAAATTCCATTGCACCTACAGTAACAGAGGAAAGAGAAACTGCAAGACTTGAATACCCTGTTGTCTAAACACTTACAAGCAATTTGGAGGGAGAAGGAACAACTGACTTTCTTTTAAGACATTTTTGAAAAACAGGAAGCTATGAATGAGCCAAATGAATATAACTCAGATATTGGAGAAATTTTGGATTGAATAAATAATATTAACATTACGCTAAATTATAAAAAAATGTATGAGTTTAATTACTGTAAAAAATAAATTAGTTTGATCTGCATGGAGTTTTTTAAATTGCCCTTTAAGATGGAATACTTTTTCAAGGTATTTGCAAATGTGAAATTTCTAATACTGTTGCAAAACTCGTTATGTCCTTCAGAATGCTGCAAAACTTGTCATTTCCAAGAGTTTTTTTTAATTTTCCGTGAGTTATATCATTTTTATTTTGCTATCCCTTGGTCAATATATAGCATGTAATAATTAGTATTAAAAAAATATATATGTATCTCAATTACAAACGAAATGACAGTTTTTTTGCCGTTTCTGAAATTTTGGTTTGTTTGGACATAACGAGTTTTGCAAATGGACTACTCTTTTAAATACAGCACATTTAAACACTTGGGGATATTATTGAAGTAAACTGGATCAGAATTCAACCAGTTTTGGAATATTAATTAAATTTCTGTTGCAAACTATTATCAGATGTAATATCTCTCAAACACTCCTAATTTTGGACATACATTCAATCCAGTTTCTCTGAAGCACAATATGGAATTCAGACGCAAGCCACATCATCGTTAGAAGACGGAAACTATTTCAAACCCCATTACTCATGAAAAACTCGTATTCAGTTTCACACATTTTCAGACACCTCAAATGAAACCTATATTTACAAGAGCCAGGGCACCAGATTTATTTTTGTCACCCAAAAATGCTCTAGTACATTTTACACAAATATCCTCACTGCCTGACACATTGGTAAAACCACTTTCTAGGCCTGAGAATATGCCAAAACACAAAAACCACACTCATCATAATTAATTGGGTCACTTTCGGAGCTCACTGGAAACACATTCACTCATGGCAAGCGCCAAATAAATTATAGCAATGATGACATTACATTATTTGAGTATGGATTAATTTCTATAAACAGAAAGAACAATTCATCTTAATAAACTGGGTTTAACAGTATTGTCTAATTTCTCCTGGATAAATTATTTTATAAAGTGGACATTAAACTAGGTAGAATTGTTATAATTATTTTTTGTATTTATATTGTTACCACATGTCCTATTGTTATCATCATCATTATTAATCATTGGTAATAATCTAGCATAGATTTTTAAAATATCTATAGATAGATTTTTCGTTTTACCTCTCTTACCATATCATGAAGCTTCTCGACTGCCTGTGCAAGAGTGGAATAATTTTGTTTAATGTATAATAAGGCTAGCTGAACTTAGATAATTTTTAGCTTAAATTTAGGTTAGTCATCTGCTCCCCCGTTGATATTTCTGGCTATTAATAATTTTTAAAGTTATCAACTTGTCATCACTTTTTAATTCTTTAGAGGTTTTTACTGTCTAGGTAGGTGTTCAAGATCATTAGCTTCCACTCCATGTATTACCCTTTCAATGATATCTTTGAAAGAATCCTTACTAACCCTTTCTTAAAATAAATGCTTTGGTTTTCTCAATGGCCTCAAGACCTCCTGAAATAATTTGCTATATTACCTGGAATACCCTATTAAAATTTTCCAAAGGGGATTTATATTTTAATAGTTTGAATTAGTTGTAAGATCTTAATAAAGTCATAAGCCTATTTTTATACTTAAATAAGTGATGGTACAATTATGGTTCATGGGCCAAATACTGCCTGCAGGTGTGTTCAATCTGGCCTGCGAGATAAATGATTTAAGTGTGTTAAGTTGTGAAGTAGGTGTCGTTCCATGTGAAATCACCTAATTTTTAAATAAATTGTTGCTTGGCCATGTTACATATTTTAACTTTTTTTTTACCATAGTACCATTTTACCATCTGTAAGTAACTCAAAACAATTTTTATCTGCAACCATCTTTGATCTAGGCTCAATTTTCTTCACGTCAGTAGGCAAAAACAAAGCCTAGCAGAGGTTTTGAAAAAAGGCCATTGCTCTCCTTCCATAAAAGATAGAGGGTTCTCTGGTTTTCGCTAACATAAAGAAGACATTATAGGATTTAAGAAAATATATAGAAATTATATAAAATACTTTATAAACCATGACTCAAATCACCTTGAATTGTGAAAAATTTGTAAGCACAATCAGCTTGTTTGATAACCTTTTAAGGGGACTTGGGGTTGGAACTTAAGGATGGAAATTTTGGTGTTATAACTATGGCTAGTAGAGTTTACAATTTCAGAGAATTAAAGTCTGGACTTTGCCCACTTCATGCTCTTTTTTGACGTCAAAGTTTCAAAATTTTTAATATTTGCTGATTTCAAGGTCAAATTTCTCAAAAGGTGGTTCAAATAAAAATTTAAATTTCTGCGCATGGATACCTCTCTTGGTACTAAAAAAAACCTGAGTCTTATTTTGGAGAACTGGTCTAGAAGCTACAAGCTTTAAAATATGTTTAAAATGTGTAACATTTAAGCACTCTAAAATGCACAGATAGTTATATTAATATAATTTTTTAAATACTCTCTAAGCCTTAAAATGGATTTCAAATTTCCCTATGCTTGAATACCTTAAACTACCAAATGTGATACACTGTACACAAAAACTTAGTAAAAATAACTTCTTACCAGAGGATATTGTACAATTTGTGAATCGCAAACTTAATCAGCAATACTTGATAGTCCTATTTCCAAAAGTGAGCTTGCAACTTTATTGAGAGATCAATGTTATTTTCATGAGTAATGTTAAATGAGATTTCTGTCATTGTTGTGAACTATGTAGGTCGCAGGAGATCCAAAACGATCCTAATTTCCACCCATGAAACATAAACTGAAACTTGTTGATGAACCACCGGGTTTGTAAAACGACACTTTGATATCACTTTTCCTTAGAAACCTCTCAAACTTGTGTACTGTACCATCTGTTATCATAAACACACAAAGTGACATCATCACAGAGAAGTCATTGACATGAACTCCAGGAGAGCCATCTTTAGTGAACACTGTGTATTATGTTGAATGATGCCGAAATCTTGCTAACTTGCATTGTTGATATGCCCTTTTTTACATAACAATGATGTTCTCTAGTGCCTCCAAATGTTTTAGCTTCTTCAAACTCTGTTTTAAAATGAAGCTCTTCTGTTTGAACCTCACTTTTCACTACAAAGACAAAATTTATTCCTTAAATGCTTTCCACACAAAAGTGAAACATGGTTGTTGGTGTTATAACGTTGCCCTCGTTTGGCCATTGCAAACTTTCCTTAGCCACCAATCTCTTCACAGTTCCCCCTATTCCATCACAAAGTCCCTTGCTATGACTTTTCGCAAAGAAATGCCACTCATTGATTACTTCAAAATCTTCTATATGTTTGCAAACGTTAGAAAAGTTGAACCTGTTCTTGTACTGATTTCCCGATCTGTCAGATAAGTAGACCACTTTCTTAAAATTGGGAACAAAGGACTTAATGAATAGGATCAACTTGGCCTTGGAAAGTGTACACATCAGCTGTATTATGATCAGGGGCAATCTGTCATACATTATTCCAAATAAGATGATTCATTCATATTCCAAATTTCACGCGAGGACTGCACCAGCGCTCTAGTGACGGAATATAGAAGCTTAGTGGGGCCATCTCTGATGAGCCCTTTCATAGAAGCCACACCCAGTGTGAGATGTATTTCAATGTCAATCCCCATACCATTTCGGTGTGAGCTTTACACAAGTGAATGGGGCCAGTTTAAATGGGCCCGCTATTCGATAAAGGTTGTTTATATTTTGTTTTTGCGTTCATGTGTCTGTGTTTTATTAAGTGATCAGACCCGGGAAGTAAGATGATGGGTGAAAATGATTCTTGATTAAAAATTCTGTTTTCTTCATTAAAACTTCAAGAAAAATTTGAAATTAAATCTTAAAGAGCACATCAACATAATGGCCTTACATTTATGCTAATGGATGGCAAGAAAAAAATAACTTTTACTAATGCTTGGTTTGATGAACAATTGTGGCTTACTGTGGGCTGAAGAAAATCAGAGCTTATTTTGTTTTTATTGTTTATTATTTGCTGGTGAGAGATTGTGGACAAAGTGGGCTGTAGGGTTAGAGTATTGGCATACTAAGCCAAAGGTTTTGAGTTTTTTTTTCAATTTACATAATATAAATTGGAAGTGCTACACAATAAACAGAATGCACCGACGGCAGTTTTTTTTTAAACTGCTTCTGTACCATTAAATTGGTAAGACAGTTTTGCAGCTCTATCATAAGACATACTTATTTTAAGTGTGCATTTGATATCTGCAGCCAATAAAATATCTAGAGCAGTGGTTCCCGAACTTTTTGGGCCACGAAGCATTTTTCAGAAGAGAAATTTGTCACAAAACACTATCGTCACCTTTATACTATATGCATTTTTGGCTGTTTCTACCTAAATCCATTTTTCAAGCTGTTAGCCAATATTTTATCATATAGAAAAAGCACAAATAATTTTTCACATCCGAAATGGATTAAATTTATTCCAAACTTAATTTTTCCCATTAAAAGTGATTGAAAATTGGAACTTTTAAATATCTTTTCTCAAAACATCAATTTTTCACAGACATGTCTATGGCATAAGGGCAACAATACTTTCACCTAGCACCTACATAGGTACTAAACTGAATGACAGCAGTATTGACAATACAAGATATTTCTAAGCATTTGGGCATTATGTTAAACATCAAGTTTTATTTAATTCAAAATGTTATTTTCTCCACTAATTTCAGATAAATTAGGAATTTCCTTAACTATATAAATGAATAACAACAAAAAACATAAAGTAAGTCTACACATTTGAGAATAAATTCAAAGCAGGTATATCATATCAAAAACAATTTTAATAGTTGCAAAACAAATAATGTCACTTGGCATAAAAAAACACACCATAAAACATATTTCCACGAACTTGGATTTTAATAAGAGCTTTGGGACTGTTTTGATTTGCACAATGTGACTATATCTGTTTGAATTTGGGATAGCTGCATCTGAATATTTGGCTCTGCATTTTGTTTTACTAGTCACAAAGGCAGATAATCTTGATTCACATAAGTAATTTTTTGTAAAGGACAGAATAATGATTTTTGCTTTATCTGACAAAAATTTAAATTTATCTATTAGCTGACACCAAAATTCTGATAGTGACATGTCAAATCAATCAAGCACTCATATTGCTGTGATGTTAGACAGATGTCAGTCTTTTCTGACAGCAGAGTATGGACTTACAACCCAAAAGTTGTATTTTTATTTTTTCTTAGTGTTCCTCCTGAAAATAACAGTTGAAACTATCAAGCAAACTTAGCAGGAGAAAGTGAAACTTATTTAAGGTATATCCAGGTATGTCAGAATATAGTTCCTCTCTAAATTCTTTTACCATTGGAAAGCTGTCTAGAATTCAACTTTTCATTTGAGTCTGCCCAAAACTTATTTTTCTTTTTAACAATCATACTTTATTGCTGGTAATAAAAAAACTGTTACTGCTTTTCCTCTAAGTCAGTGACTTATATCATTAACTTTTTTTTAATGTTTGCTAAATACGCCAATTTCATAAGCCAACCTGTCTCCCAAAGCGAAGCTATCAATCAGGAATGTTCTCATTTTAGCCTTCATTTTGAAGAATCTAGTCAAAGTTCTGCCATAAGAAAGTCACCTCACTTTTCCGTTAAGTAAAAACGTATGTAGACTGCCCATGTCATCACACAACATTCTGAATAGCCTTGTATTCTTAGGTCGTGATTTGATCAAATTAATTATTTTCACACTAGTCCAAGACCTATTAAGGAAAGGTGACATTTTTTAACAATAAAGTCATGGCAGGGGAGGACACATGGATAATTCTTGACTCTTTGATGTTTTGTTTTATTCTTGAGACAGCACTGGACGTCTTCCAAGTCATGGCCTTCATGCCATTTGTGGACACATTAATACAGCTATCCCATGGGATGCTACTCACTGTAAACCATTTGTCTATTAATTTGAAAATGTCAGCACCAATTGTGTTAGTTGGTAACAGCTTGCAGGGAAGCAGAGCCTCTTGAAAAAACTCCAAGTATTGCTAGCACACAAATATTCTTAAAATTGCCAACTCGGCCACATCGGTTACCTGCAACGGACAGGTTTCTGATCCTCAAGACAAGACGGAAGATCCAAAAAGTTATACTAACATAATTGCTTGGAAAAAAATTAAATTGAAAAGTGCACACTAAAAGCACTCATAAATAAGTAACACTGCACTGTGACTTTATTTGTTTCAATTCGACAGAATTCTGACTGAACTGCAACTGACTGAAGTTGCAAAAAAAACACTAGGTTTTAATTTGCAATAGACAAGATAATTTTGGAAAGGTGTTGAAGTTAACATTTGGGTCTGAAAGCTTGGCATAGTTCTCACAGAGTCAGGACTAGCCTGCACCATTTAGTCTCTCTGTCTGGCTTTGCCATGTGCAGTCGTGCTTCATCAGCATTCTTGATGCTTTGCGTCATTCCGAAAGGGTGCAAACGGGCAAAGGTGAGGTGGTGCGTGACATGCACTTGGGCTTTATACTTGCTATCTACACTGCTTCACAGCACGGTAGAGGAGATAAATATTTTTCACCCAATACGGAACTATACACAGTTCATAGCTGCGCAAATTCACAATTTTAAGATCGTGTCATATTATACATTTAGTTTTCATTTCACTCGCCTCATTGAGCACTTTGTGCTTTGTGGAGCACATTTTGGGATTTTCTGATCTAGAGCAATTTTCACAAGATTTTCCACATATCATAGATGTAACAGCATAGATTAATACAAATTATTGCTTGGGTGTAAGTATTATCTAAGACAAATCAAATTCAAATGATGGTCTTGGCCAGATATGTCTTGTGTTAAATAATAATTGAGGATTATGTAGCTTCATTTACTTCATTGTTAATGCACCTAACTATGCTGTGACCTTTGAAATCAAACATCTAATTGTTAATTTCAGGTTGGCCACGTTTTCTTCCTTCAAGCCACATTTTAAATTCAGGGTTTTCTTGCCAGGTACAAAAATGTTGATAGTATAATCATTTAACTCTTTTAGTATCATTATTTATCTTCCTAAACTTGAAAGGGGGACACATAATTGATTACCTGACATACTAGTTGAACTCACAACAAATTGTATCAGTTTCTCGATTTGAGATATTTCAGGCCCTGATAAAACACAATTGTCCACGATGACCACAAGTACTGTGCCAACCCAGCAAACACTTTCTTTTATTTGCAAGGGGCCGAAAATAGGTCCAGTAATTTTTTTCAATTCAGATGCTCACAGTACTGGCTATCAAGAATTTAAATTATATGTAATTCAAGGAAATAGTACAAGGAGGGCTACTTTGAAGATAGAGCAATTATACATTTGAAGAGAGGATGAACAAAATATTGTGAATAAACTAGCACAACTGATTGAAATCTTCGCTTGTCTTGAGTCATGCACACTGAAAACCAGGCTTTAGTACTAGTTCTACAAATCCTGAAAATTCTTGATACTAATAAGCTGGCACTACATCATTTTGACTTAGTTACCATCATTTAGGAACTTGTCACTAAAATTATCCAAACATATGAACACAATTACAACATAGCAGCATTTTTTCTCAGACAGTAGGCTAAGCTATTAAAATATAAAGGTGATATTTACTATCCTTTACACTATAGGCCATTATATTTTTAAATTGAGTTGTATGCTCTTATGGACACTTATAATCACTTTCTAATCTATTGGTTTCACTGTTAGTGCTATGCTTTTTCTACCCAGCTGAGTTGCCATTTTATAGCTTTAAAATGATCATTGTTATTTATACGACACTAGCATGCAATATTAAATAATATTCACTAATGCATCCATTGAAAGCAATATAAACTATCCCTAAACAAATATCACTTATTTCTTACAAAATATAAAAAAATAGCATTGTGCCTCAGTTTCACAAGTTTTCAAATATATCACTTCATCACGCTTGTTTCAGTTGTGTGGGAAAGCTAGTAATTTTATGGTGGCTGTAGTAATAAAGCTTGAACCACACCTGCACAGTCTGACATACTTATCTTTTACATTAGATTAAAATAAATAAATAGTTAAAGTATACTATACCCCTTGTAATATTTAAAGTGAAACATAAAAAAGTTGTCTTGTTAGAAACTTTTATTTTTATTTTTATCTGACATGGGTATATTATGTGAAAGGAATTATAAGAATAGGTCAAAGTTAAAAAACTACAACTATGGGCCAATAGCACCTCCCATTTATATGTGGTGGTGTTTTGAAGTTGCAGTGTGTGTAGCTTGGTTGACACACTGCCCTGTCTTGAAGAGCACAGCACTATTAGATGTTGTGACGCTGAAAACTGAAGAGTTATGTCAGTTTTTCCCATTCACATAAAGATTGATAATATTGGATACACATACTAGGGTTAAATTCAATGAAAACAATTAATATACTTATTTTATTGTTTAGTTAAATAGGCTGGATTTTGTTGAAATTACTGAGACAATGTTAAATATATACAAATATATTTCATGTGTAGCATTTATTAATTTTATTATTATTAATATTATACTTTTGGGTGAAGAAACCAGTGATACACAATGGTGGTCGATCGGTCTAAGGTGTGATACTTTCATTACACTATGTCGCTGTTAGTTATCAGGTCAGAGTTCAAATCCAGGCTGAATTCATTGACATGGATCAAACACCCTACCCCAATTGGTACCCAGTATGGCAAATTAACTTTTAGTCCTTTGGTTCTCTTCTCGGCATGGTCACAGATTTATTATTGGTAAATTGCTGTATGAGGGACTGCATTTTGTAATATGTTTAGTATTAGACTAGTTTGTAAGTTGTCTTTTATATTAAAGGTGTTCAAAAGGTGGACATAAAATAATACTTAATTATCTGGATTAGTTTTATCAAGTGATTTTTTTTCATAGTTTCAGGCAAATTTGGGGTAATTTACGGTACTCTTGGTAACTTTTCTTCTGCTTAAGCCAGTATATTTATGATTTAAATTAGTATATTATTGCTGAAAGCCACACGGGGCACTATATGTGAATATAAAGATGGCCTGCTGAGCTTACTACCAATAAATACCCCTGTTGATAACAGCTGAAAATCTCATTTAATGTCCTCTGGAAAAGGCAAAACACATGTGTTTGAACCGTACCTAAGGTGTTTGTCTACCATTTGTGAGCCATAATAAGTGTTATGTTTAGGTCATTATTTTGGTGCAAGGCTAAATGGTGTTTGGTGATTTAATCATAATTGTTATTGAACGTTAAGCTAAGCTTATACAGGGTTACCACCCACCTGGAAAACAGGGGAAACCGGGAAAATACAGGGAATTTGTTTGTGTCTGGAAAAAACCAGGTAAACACACCAAAAAGCTAAAATTTACGGGAGTTTGTTAGTGAATTTGGGCAAGCTTAAAAAAGTAGGAACAATATAGACTAAAATTTGTAAGGAGAACTGAGCATTCTGATTGGAACACGTCACATTTATAATTATGCTTACCAGCACCTCATCAGCTTGAGACAAGTCCTGAATGCAATCGAGATGACTTGTTCGGCAAATGCCGCGCCTTCTCGGCTTCTTTCACTCACCCCCACCAATACCACAAAGGTCTCGTTTCATTCACCCCCATCCCCCAATTTCATCAAGCCCATGCTGCTGGCACGTGTTTCTGCTGCCAGTTGAACTAATTCATTCTTTTGATTTTGGTGGGTTATTTGTTTGTTGTTTAAAAAAGATTACTCCTGTTGAAAGAGGTAAGTATCCCAGATATTATTGTTTTTGTAGCGTGATGTTTTAAGACTACCCTACCTATCTTGCTCTTTTGGCTATTTTCTTTTTTTTAAATTGCCAAGGTGTCAATATTGTCTGTTTAAATCTTTATGGGTTTTAACAATTTTACTACAGTCAACTACCAATTTAGCAAAGGTGGATTTACCTGGTTGCTGCCATGGCCAGAATAAAAAAAAGGAATATACTGTAAAGTGAAAAATTTATGAAAATATTGCCTGCAGCCTGTTTAGTTTGTCATTAAATTAGTGTGGCTGTAAAAATGGTCAATTGTGTTTGTGTTCGCGTATAGCTACTTTACCTCTCCCACCCCCTGTGAAATGGACTAGCCCACTTTTACCACCCTTCTCTCCAACGTCACAGTTCTTTGTTATAAGGTCTTTCTCTCCAGGTCAGTGCAGTGCACCCCTATGACACACTACTCAAGACCCTATATAAAAGTTGATCAGACATTGAAGCCTTTTAGTTGGATGATTTGCCGCTATATTAGAAAGCGTTGTGATCGTTGCGGATAGTTGTGACATTTTATAACAACAGCTGTTAATATTTAAAAGATTTTATTTCTGCACAATGGTTTCACATGGCAAAAATAAAGATAAATGTAAGTTGCCAGAGTGTTTTAAAACTGACGTGTAAACGTTTATACTACCTCAAATTTCGAAACATGATTGTGAGGAAAAATATGAGAGATTTCTGGTCAAAAGAACTTTAGAAAAAATAAATCTAATTATAGATTTTGTGAAAAACATTTTTGGCCAAAAGATATTCTACGAGAGTGGATTTTAGCAGATAGTGATAAAAGAATTTTGCTAAAGGAAAGTGAGCAATTGCTTTTTATAATTTAAGATTAGTTTTTCTCTTAATTATTTCCACATTGGTTGATCAATGTTTGCAATAAAAAAAAAATCTGCTAGATATCAGTTACCACCACTCCTATGTCATTGGTTACTTTTATGTTTATTTATAATTTATAACAGTGATTTTTCTATTGCCTTAACTTTAGACAGTATTTATATACCATAGTAAAAAAGTTTATTACTTAATTGGGGATGGTGCTCTAGGACTGATACAAGTAAAACATTGTATTTTCTCAAAACAGCAATCATTAAGAAATTTCTATTACCATTTATACTTGTAAGTAAACGACAAATCAAATTATACTGTATTTATGCCTATCTATTATAATTTGATTTTGTAATATTCAGACATCTCAATAAAAACAGAATCCAGACAAAGGACATTTATTTGCACATGAAAAGTTAGAAAGGCTTAGTAAGAGGGGGACGATGCTCAAAAACCTTACCCATACATATTTAATTTTATTTTGTTTAATATTAAAAAATAGATAATTTTTTATCAATACACTCACAAATATATGGAGAATTGATAGAAACTAAAATTATATTATTTGCTTTCGAAAGTATTCACATCATCACATTAAAAAAGTTAGACTATTTGCTTAGTTTTTTTTAATGCCACTTGTCACAAAAGTATTAAATTAATCACAGAGGATTGAAACTGCTCACATCCTGATGTGTTAAACTCAATTAATATGATTGTACTACGGCTGGTTAGTAACAATCGATTTGTTGCTGCAAGTAATATTACCACAGTAATTTAATTAAATAATGCTTAGGGATGATTGGTACTATCAATAATTGTTTTGGCGAGTAAGTCAAATATAGTATTTGAAAAATGTCTACTTGAAGGTGGGAAACAAACCTGGGACCATTATAAAGATGGAAGTACAAAAGTACTATGTTTAAATCTAATTTTTTTAAATAATAAAATGACATAGAAACTTTATAGATTGTATGCAGGAATGAAACAAGTAAGAGTGAAAGGTGAGTGTTATTGATTTGCTTTGATATTGAGCCTTCTGCAAGAGTGTAACCTCTAAGATAGCTAATTAACACCACTCACACTCTCGAGTATGAATTAATATTTATTAAATCCACTCAAAAATCACACTTCTCATTCCCTTTTCACGTTTGCTTATTTCATTCTTGCATTCTACCTTATTCCTTTATTGAAGGAAAGACTCAAATTTTCATATTCATACAAATTACCCTAAATGTTACTCATCAAGATTAAATCAAAAATCCCCTCAGATGCTATGAGCTAGATGGCAAGACTGATTGATGCCTTAGTCCCTTCATACATCAATACATTTTTAAAATAATCATAGCCATGTTTATATGATCAAATTTTACCAAACAAATAATTAGCATGTGATTTATGATATAGTATTTCAAATTTAAACTATCTTACATCGATGAGCAAATGATTAATTGTAATTTGTGTGTTATCATTTGTTGTGAGCTATTCCTTTTATTCACTAATTATCACTTTTGGGATGAAATAATTACTGTCTAACGGTAAATGTAAGCTTGGAGGTTCAAACTTATCTTTAAAATTTAAATTGCACGTGCGCTATTCCGCAACGACACTGACACCATTTGGCTTCAATGTCTGATCACTGGAACTAAAGAGTAGCCAGACCCTTATATCTTTGACTCTGGTGCAGTGTTAAGGATATGCGATACGAGTAAAAATATCGATACTTTCATTTAGCAATAGAAAAATAAAGGCAATAATAAGAAAAGATCAGTAAATTTAATAAATGTTCAGGAAAATAAAGGAAGTAAAAGGAGAAAAGTATTTCGATACCGGGTAAAAAGTACTGATATTAGTAAAATATCAAAAGGTTGGTATCAATACTAAATATCTAGTATCGAAAGAAAAGTATGAATATGTCTATCAATAGTGCTGGTTTAGCGTCTCGTAAAAATATAAGACATTAAAACTATTTCAAACTCAAAACTTTATATGACCATACCTCAGGAGTTTTTATTTTATTCTGACCCTAGCCCTAATATTAAAGGTAGTTTACTGATAAGTGATTTTTTTGAATTCCATATTTTTAGAAAATGGCTCAAACAATTTTGATTAAAATAAATATATACGGACCAATCAACCTCCCAAATAACACCATATATCTGGTTTTTTTTGGTAAAAAAAATCGTTTAAAGCTAGTATACTGATGTTTGATTTTTTCCAAAAATTTGAAATATTTCAAAACGAGCTATAATGATTTTGTTTGAAATTGGTATCTTGGGCCTTAGGCCTAATAATTGTGTTTGTGATAAAAAGTTGTTTAAGGGTATTTTACTGATGATTGATTTTTCAATAATAGTTATTATGATAAATTTATATATGATTGTGTCATATCGTTTATTAATCAAGGACTTACTGTATTTGGTAGTTTTTGATAGGTCTGCGGATTTACTGTGGAAATTTATATAACAGGGTCTAGTAGCCCTCCGTCATCCCGCTAAATTGAGAGTTGACTATTTTTTTTTATATCTATTACAATAATATGGTAGGGATGAGGATGGGAGTTTATTAGACGAGGAAATGCACCTGAATGAGCGGAAGAAAATCACATGTTAATTTAATTATTGTAAATTATTATTCATGATTTGTGTGGTCTTATGACTCCTGGATAAATATTAATAAATTAATCTGGTAGATAAATATTTCTATTTGGTGAATAGGTTATAAATGCATTTTAAGACTGCCAGATACATTTATTTGCCAGATAAAATGTATTTATCCATAATATTTTTACCGGAAGGTTTAAGTACCTGATAACTTTTTTCTGGAAGTTAAAATGTTTGTTGCCATAGTGATGTGTTGTTTTTAATGAAGTTCCGCTTATCAGAATCTGTTTTTAGGTTAAAATCTTGGTTCACGTGTTTAGTAAGCACAGACCCGGGCTCTAACTATATAAAGTTAGAACATTTAATTCACACTTTTATATAAACTGACAATATATTTGTAAAGTTATATTTATGTACGAACAAATTATCAAAATGTGAGTACAACAAATGAAATTTTGTAAACGTTGTACCCAACTATTGACCACATTTTGTCAGACGCCGAAATTAGTGCTTTTAAGACAACTTAGCCTTTGCGTCCACGTGACGTCATCCGTTTCCTCACACTTGTTTGGTCACCATTATTTAACAAATGATGAGCATTCTCACCACTTGCTAGGTTGTAGCACTATCAGCAGGGCTTATACGCATGCGTGCACCAGTAAAAACAGTACCAACCTTGCATGTTCTGGATAAAAATATATTTATCCTACAGATCTGGCAGATAAATTCAGTCCATAAGACACGTAAAACATTAAAGTGGCTGATAATTTTAATCTGGTAAATAACTTTTAACCTCCCAATAGCAATATTTATCCGGTAGTCATAAGCCCTAAGTCTATACAGTACATAAACAATAATTAAGATGGGTTAAAATGTTTTTTTAAATAAAGTAATACATTCTTCTAAAAAATATAGATAGGCCCCTACCACATTTAAACTCAAAATAGTATTTTTGGTGTTTTTACTTTTTTTTTATGTTTAGGGCATACAGCAAATATAACCAATTTTTTTCTTCTAGAAAATTTAGGTCATTCATTTTTCATCCTTTTTCCAAATAATTCTTAAACATGTGTTTACCTTGCACTATAAAACATGCCTCCAATGTCAAATTACCACTCTTCATTTCTAAAATTTCCTTTAAAACAAAATTTAATGTGTCTCTAATTATATTTATAATATGTATTGGGTGTCTGGAAAAGTGAAAATGTTCTCTGGAAAACCTGGAAAACACAGGGAATTCTGTAATAAGAAAATAGTGGCAACCATGTTATAAATAACTTATTGTATTATAACTAATCTAATAATGAATAGATGATTTAACTAATTGTTTAATAAAGTGCACACACACAATATCATATTTAGAGGAGGGGAAAGCAATTTGCTTTAATTGATAAGTGAAAACATTCTTCAGTTCAACATGACTGAATTCAAACCCTAACCAACTCATTGCAGGTGATTTTGTACAGTGTCTATTCAAAGCGGATTTAATAATAATAAATACACAATTATAGGCATAAACCAAAGTTAAAATGTATGTATTGCCATAAAGTTTATACACTTTATATAACTTGATAAGTTTCTAATATATAAATTGTCAATCTGTCAACTGCCTGCTCCACAAGACCTGTACTGCAATTTAAGAGTGGAACGGCCGATGGTGTGTTTTTAAAAGTCATGCGTGTTTGTTAACAAAATGTTAAGTTATGATTTCATTTTAGCATATATATTGTCATTATTGCTTCAAAATATAAAGAATAAAGTGCGAGTGTTGGCTACATTCTAAACTATAGAATAGGACTAGGTAAATGCAACGCAAACAATATGTTCAATGATTTTGAAAACCAGTTAATACAACTTCCCAGACCCCAGTCACACACAAAATACCAAGGAATTATTTGTATAAAACTCCGTTGTTAATAAAAGGTTTAAATGGTCTCAATCTAGAATTGTAAAACTTTACCTATATTTTAGAGTAATATATAAAACCTCTCTTCTTTCTTGTAACAGGCTCTTAAACCAAAGAGTGGAGTCTTCTGTTTTCTTATTACTGAAGCCAGGGAAACAACAGCTTTGGAGATGCCAGACCATGAAAACACCTTCGTTCTTAAGGTAGGCTTAAGCAAAGAGACACATCCTCTTACAATTATTGTAGAAATAATAAGTTTTACCAGAACAAAATAATTTATTTGGTAGGAAATTATATATTTTTATTTTTTATTATTGCTAAATCGTGACATTACTAGTGCAACAAGCTTTCTTGAAAATTCATTTAAATTTTATACTAAGTTAATGCATATTTTTAACTGGTATTGCTGTATTTTATTATAGTACTACTTGATATCAAATAGGTTGATACAAGTGTAAAATACATCACACTATTCAGGATGTATATACATTTGTATAGCCTCTCTTCATTGCAACAAATAGGCGACCCTGTCATATAGTCTAAAATGCAAACCATTGTTTCCAGGAAAAGTAATTTAAAGGCACACACAGTGAAATATTTATTTTCTATCTCCTCGCAACAGATGACTCTTGTATTACATTTGATGCATTTTTAGTTATAAGTAATTAGGTGCATTGGTTTACACTCTTGTTTTTATTTAAATTACTTAAAGGGTTGTATTTTTACCTTAACACACACATTAACTTAAAACACAGAGGTTATTTGATTTAAATTTGACATGTGCAATTTTTAATAACCTTTTGTGGTTATTAGAATCACACTGAGATTTCTAAATGTTTAAAATGTTTATCACTCTCCTATAAATGTAAGTATAATCGTAACAAAAATTACTGAATTTAGGTTGAAGACCAAACTGGCTTCCTCTCTCTGATCAATTCATTAGTAGGTCACTTCTTCTTTTAAGACCACCAAAGCTCATTCAATACATTTTTGAATACTTACAGGGAAAGCAGACATTCTTGTTTCACTCACCACTCCCCCCATCTTTCTGTGATGAGGTTATTTCACTTAGCCCTTACATTACACTGGCAGTCCTTTTATATTTATGGCCATGATGATTGGATTTATTAGATGCTCTAGAAAGCTCCTTATCCTAAACATCACTCCATTTAGTCTCCTTCACATCTCTTTAAGAATGGTTGCCCGATATTTACTCAGGGGGCATACTGAACATCTTGTTAGATGCCAGGTACACAATTTGTAACTTAAGCTACAGAGCTGCTATCCTTCGCAATTCATAATCTATCCCCACAGGTAGGGATGTGAAAAAAAGTATTGATACTTTACTAATATCATTAGTTTCCTTTCAATGATAGTAATTTTTTACTCAATATTTTTTTTTCTGATACTTTAACTGATATTAGTACTCATACTCCGGTATTGGATCTGTATCGAAAGAAACAACTTTTTTGCTATCTTAACTCATGCTGGGATTAAAGGTTTACTAAGGTGGACTGTGGAGGAATAACAAATTACCCTATTCTCCATTCTCACTCATTTTCTGCTTGGCAAGCAACTTTAGCATTCACTCTCTTTTAGCTAATCATAAGTCATAGTTACAACACATCACATAGATGTGATAGATTTAAGTATACTATTATATGGTTAAATCATTATAATTGTCAGTGTTTAAATAAATATGATAATACAAACTGTTATAGATACTTTTCTTTCAATACTAGTATGGCATCAATATTTTTCTTTCGATACTTTTAATGACAACAGTATTGATACTAAATCTCTACCTACAGGTCTCTATTTCTTTGATATGGGCACCTTTTGAAGTGTTCAGCTAGCATCACTGGTTAAGATCTTGAGTTGGCCTATTTGTGACACAATGATTTGTGGCAGTGTTGAACATTGAGATGAATCAGCATGAAGGACCAATTTAATAAGTGTATAAATTAACGCTGTTGTGCCTCACTGTTCAGTCGGCCCTTGTATCTTTCCTCCACACTTGCACAGGCCGCGCCAACCACCCTCTCTATTGCCTGGACCGCTTCAGAGTTCATGTTCTCTGAGTCGTTTGTGACGATTTCCCCACTGTACTCGGCGCCAAAGAGAGCTCCTCTCTCTATTAGCTCGCGTGATGGTCACTGTCTCTCATGTTTGCACGCACCAATGGAAAGCCCCCTTGTCCTCCTATTGGACAAGGCCAGGCAGCAGTAGAGGGTATATAACACGGTGATTCATGGAGCAGTTTCAGTGGTGACCAAACCCTGGTGTACCACCTATTCAAAAGAGCACTAATAAATTGTCGTTTTTCAGAAAGAGCAATATTTGTCTTAACTCTCCTTCCGCCGTCATCCTACTTTCCACCGCGACTAACGTTGCCGAGACTTCATCCTACATCTCACCGTGACTAACGTTGCCGGGACTTCATCCTACCTCCCACCACGACTAACGTTGCCGGGACTTCATCCTACCTCCCACCGCGACTAACGTTGCCGGGACTTCATCCTACCTCCCACCGCGACTAACGTTGCCTGGACTTCTCTCTACCTCCCACCGTGACACCCGTGTTGCCGGGACTCCTTCCTTCCACCTCTCCACCCTTCCCACCTGCTTGTCCATTTCATCAGTGATCTCACGGGATGGGATACACTCGCCGCTCCGGCAAGGCCCACCGACAGAAGACCCTAAAGAGGACGTCGGTGACGAAGCAGTACTCCATCCGAGGGTCCATTTTCTAATACCTCGACCGCAACACCCGGACCCTTGAACTTCCCCACTCCACCCCAACATCTCCAAGAGTCCCTATCCCTGAGTTCTCTAATTCCTATCCTCGTCTTCCCCTCTCAACAACCACCCGACCCCCACCTACTCTACTTTCTCCTTTCCTTTAAGCCCTGAGGACTATCATTTGCATACTCTAGCCACCTCCCAACCCGCCTACGTTTTCTCCCCCATTTCCCTTCCCTACCCCCATCCACAAGACCCGAGAGACTGGTGCCTAACAAAAACGTCGCCCGGAAACTGCATTTTGCCTAGACGCAACCAATTACCTCCTTAGCCGCAAGTGAGGGATAACAATGTTATAGTAATTATATTAAACAAAGTCTACACTATTTATGGAGTAGTAAATCTTAAGTTCTTTGGTGTAAAGAGAAAAGGTTGTTTACAATTTATCATGAAGTATAATTATTGCTCATAACTTAAAATTGGTGATACAGACTAACGGGCCTGTTTATTTTATTTGTAACCTTGCATAGTAAAGTAATCATGTTGGCTTGTATTGCTAAACTTACAGAATATAATCCACTTGTTGATTAGTGGTAGGTGTTTGAGCACAAGTTACACTTGTTTTTCTGGGCTATAGATGTGGTGGATGCAAATAAACGAAAGGATATTTTACTTAGCTTAATACAACAGGTCATGTAAAAAATACTAATTGACTTTTATGATCCCAATAAGCCGGAATACACTACATATATTCAGATGAATATGTTACTCCTTTTTCACCAAAGTTATCTGTATTTAAGGAAATAAATCTATTTTATCAGCCATCCTAATCTGCGCAGGAGAGTTTAGCAGTTTGGAGTGCAAGGATGCAGCATTTGGCGTCAACTTGTGGTTTTGAGGCCAGTTTGAAATCCATTATCCTGGACAAATTTGTAATGGGGCAAGCAAACAGGAAAATAAAATAAAGAAGGTTCACTCAGGATCAAATATCCTTAATGTTTTATAAAACTAAGGATATTGCGGATTCTGTTGTGGCAAACAGTGAATTATTTTCCAGCATTGAAAGAGTTAAAATAAAGGAGAACCCGTAAATATTTATGGTGGTTGAATTAAGGGACATCGCAAAAGCCATCTGCCTGGCCTTCTTGCAAGTTATATTATATTCATACCTCTGAACGTTGTCATTTCAGAAATTACATTTGCAAACTTTATGAAAAAAAGGGGAATCCAAAGAAGGTGTGTGGAACTTCTAAGGCAGATTCCAAAGACATACTAACTACAGTTGGTGAACATGCCCTTTTCCAACTTTTCAACATGATCAAGGAAAATATTTCATTGGGGAAATAGATTCACGGCAATCTTCAGTGTTGTGGTTGAATTGATGTATACTGAAAGTTTTTCTGAAAAATCCCTGAGACAAATCAAATTTTGCTATATTATTCCTAGCATGTAGTGACACCTACGGGTCATTGTTTTCTAGAGGTAACATACAATTAGAGAACAAGTGCAGTAGAGTTTCATGTAATTATAGATGGAAACCCCTCTGTTATTAGGAAGAGGCTTTATGGAGACTTGGGTTTGAGGTTTGAGAAATACATCACATGTTATCTGAAGAAGACTATTTGTCAACCTTGTGGAAGAGTAAGAGTATTTGTCAACCTTGTAGAAGAGGTATTATACAGTTTTTACATATATGTTGGTTAAATTTAATAAAGGCATATACACAGTAATTTGAGATTAAAAAATGAAGTAGTGTACAAATTATCTAAATAAAGGTCAATTTCTTTTGCATTAAAGCCAAAAGGGAAGGCTTAATTTTTAAAGTGATTAGAAAGGATGTATGCAATCTGTGATCAAAATACCCAATATGTATACATTATTCCTAACACTATTTATAGTATGACCGGTACAACGTTTGGCTGAAACATGACTAGTGGGACATTATTTGAAAAAGCTTTAAAGACCAAGTTCAGGCGACATTTGTCGGTTTTATAGAGAACTACAAATGTAAACAAACATAAATATTTTGTCTGTAATAATTGAACGCCGACCTCTCCCCGCCAATTATGAGTCCGAAAGGTCAATAGATAACAATTAAACCTGTATACCCAATTCGTTAACACATTTCTCATGTTTGGTTCCAAGAAGCGGTTTTGTTAAGATGTCCGCTACCATATTCTCAGTGGATACATATTCAAGCCTTAGTGGGTGATCTTGGAGAACTTGACGAATAAAATGAAACTCAATGTCTAGTTTCAATCTTGAATGGAAGACGGGACTAGTGCCAATTTTCCAGCTGATTGATTGTCGTTGAAAATAATGATGTTCGACAAATCCTTTAAACTAAGTTACAAGAAATTCATCAGGAAGATTGCTTCCTTCGTGGCTCATATACTCTTACTCGGCTGAAGATAAAGCAACAATTCTCTAGTGTCCCGAGCACCATGAGACTTCCGCTCCGGACAAGGTGAAAGGGTGAGCTCTATAGGAACTGTTGGCGTCCCTGTTTCCTCAGTCGGTGACTGTGAAACCGGAAGTGCCTTCATCATCCCTGGCGTAGATCAACCTCTTGTCGACGGCTCCTTGCAGATATCTTAGGACACGCTTGACAGCTTGCCAGGGAGTTGAATTGTGACAATTATTATATTGACTCTGCATGTTGACTGCGTAAGCGATGTCGGGACGGGTACTAATGGCGATGCACATGAAGCTACAATCAACGCTCTGAATGGATATTTACTTGTTTCTTCTGTGGTAGTGTAGGAAGAATCAAACTTTACTCTGGTTGATTGGTGTCTTCTCTGACTTGCAGTCATCCATCCTAAACTTGTGTAAGACAGCTTTGATGTAGCTACTCTGACATAACGTTACTTTGTACTTGGATTGATTCACTTCAATTCCTAAACAATAATTTATGGTTCCAAGGCCCTTTACATCAACTTTGTTTGATGGTTCACCTTTAATGTATCTGGTTCATTCCGCGGTTCCGGAAGCGATCATGATATCATCAACGTAAATGAGCGTGTAGACTGGGCGTTTACTTCGACTATCGACATACACGAACTGTTATCCCTTCCTGCGGCTTCGGGGATAACTGATGTCACAATGACGTTGTGTTCCGACCCGTGTGGGTAGGGGTAGGGAAAAGGTCGGCGAGATTGTTCCGGCAACGTTAGTCGTGGTGGAACAGAAGGATGTCCCGAGGTGGGGCGGTAGGGTGCTGGTACCGGCAACGGCAATCGCGGTGGGAGGTAGGATGGAGTCCCGGCAACGTGAGTCGCGTTGGGAGGTAGGATAGAGTCCCGGCAACGTGAGTCGCGTTGGGAGGTACAGGATGATTGCGGAAGGAGAGGGAGGTCAAACAAAATTGCTCTTTACAAAACATGACAATTTATTAGCTCTTTCAAACGGCGTACACGGTTTGGGTAGCCACTCTCTGATTGGCATTTGAACGAGGAATCGCCATGTTAAATATCCTTCACTGCTGCCTGGCCTTGTCCAATGAGAGAAAAGGGAGCTTCCCATTGGAGCGGGAAAACGTGAGCGATAGTGGCCGGCAAGTGAGCCAATAGAAAGCGGAGTTCTCATGAGAGCTGAGTACAGGGGGCAACTAGTCACGAACGGCTTAGAGAACATGGACTGTGGAGCGGTCCAGGTAGTAGAGAGGGTAGTTGGCGTGGCCTGTGCAAGTGCGGAGGAAAGATACAAGGGCTGACTGAACAGTAAGGCACAACAACATGGGTCGGAGTTTGTAGGCTGCAACCCAATGGATCCTAAGGTTACACTTGTGCCGAGTTTCCTCGTCCCTTTTCCATGGGTGCGTGCGCGCGCAGCGTGGTTTGCCCGTTCCCCCTCCCTTCTTGCTTTGCGTGGTTGGCTGCGCACGGCCTCGACGCGCCTGTTGCGTCGGGTTGCGTGGCTCGTGTACTCACTCTGGTTTCGGACTCATGTCCATGCGCGTCGCCTCTTCACGAGCCGTTGGCTCTCGGGTGGACGGACCTTTTACCGTTGGAGGAACTTTTCCCGGCCCCGGGAAGGACTGTTTATATGTGGGGCGTTTTCTGGTTGACTAACTTAATTGTACATTTGCGCGGGCGTGGAGAAGAGGTTTCCAAATCGGGTTCGGTTGTGGACCCAGACCAGCCATGATTCATGTTAAGTTCTTTGAATAAATGTGCAAACGACAATCTCTCGAATGTTTTTCTCCACACAGCGCCCGGAGTGAGTACGGGCTTACTACGCCGAGTCTGGGCACCAGTGTCCCTTTAAACCCCGCCGGTGGCAATGGGTGCAGGCGCCGGCCGCCTCCACAAGCAATAAGAGGGATCAGCGAGTGGTGTGGGCACACACTTAATTTAGCATGCCACTGTCGACCAGGTTGACGGAGTCCGTAAATGGCCTTTTGAAGTTTGCAGACTTTGTTAGCAGATTCTAGTTTATGAATCATGTATTTTGCTTTCTCAACAATGCTGTTATCCTTTTCAGTCTTAATCATATTTTGTAGTGCCTCAACAAGCAAGTCCGGCTGTTCTATGAATGATAGTGTGTCGATGTCACCATTCAGATAGGCCGTTGTGATGTCGAGCTGTGAGACTTGTAAGTTGAGTTTCGCTGATAACACTATGAATAGCCGAAATGATTCGATCCTGGTGACTGGAGCAAAAGTTTCCACAAAGTTGATTCCCGGTCTTTGGGCAAAACCTCGTGCAACCACCTTGGCCTGCCTTCGAAGTAATGTTCCATCGAGATTGTACTTGTTTTGGAAAACCGACCTACAATCAATTACCCTACTGTTGGTCGGTCTATCAACGATTTCCCAAGTGTCGTTGCCGACAAAGCATTTGATCTCGGAATAAATTGCATCAAACTATTCCTCGCTATCTGGCCCCTTCATGACACTATCGAAGTGAATATCTGAGGCAGCCATTGCAATGGGGGCCTCATGAAATAATCCGTATTCTCCGTTACTTTGAACGTCGATGTGCTCCACTTTTTGTAGAGATGATGTGGCTTTTGAATGCCTAGTATCTTCACCGTCTGGCGGATCATCGTTGAGAGCAATGTCCAGATCGGCTCGGTTGGCTGCAGACTGGTATATTTTGGTGGGGTGACGCTTTCTTCCGGTACGCAATAACTTTGGTCTGCCGGGTCTTCGCTCCGCCAGCATGTCGGATTCGCTGTTTGCAGCGCCTTGATGAGCTTGTCGAGCATGGGTGGATCATCATTCACTTCGAATCCAAGAAATGGTTCGTCGTCTTCCAGAGCGTTTGGACTGATTTTGACATCGTTGTGTGAGGATGCTTCTTCATTGAAACCTCCCCCCTCCCCCCATTTATGTTGACAGGATGTTTATTCTTTTTGTTGTTGAAGGATGTCTGCAGATGTACGTCCGGGCCCAGTATCACCACAAAATATTGCATCCCTGGATACACGGATCTTTTGTTCACTTGGTATTTATGCCCGGTAAACCTTGGAACAATTAACTTAGAGTAACCGACGAAGATCCTTTGCTTGCCTTTGGGCTCTAACTTTCTTTTATTGGGATACTTTTTGAGGATGATGGCTTCCTCCCCGAATATACGAAGCTGCGAGATATTCGGTTGTCTTCTCAACCCTTTCTCGTATTGAGTTCCTTCAGGCAATCCCTTTGTTGTTTATCGATTTAGGACGTGATTTGCTGTCGTTATGGCTTCGACCCAAAAGGACAGCAGCATTCCGGACTCGAGTAGCATGCACTGAGCAGCCTCACCCAGAGTGCAGTTCTTCCTTTCCGCAACACCGTTCTGTTGTAGGGTGTGCTAAGTTGTTAGACGCCATTGGATGTTGATGGAATCCATTTTATCGTTACAGTATTATTTGCCGTTATCCGAGTGAAAAGCCTTGATCTTTTCTTGAACTCGACGAAACTCTCAGTAACCTCTCCCTTTTGCTGTAGGAAGTAGACGTGACACCATCGACTGTCGTCATCTATGAAGATCATGAAATAATGTGCGCCATCTTGATATGCTTCCCTCATCAGCCTCCAGACGTCTGAATGGATTAACTTCAGATGCTATTTTGAGGTTACCTGTCGTTTGTTGAAGGGAGTGGACTTTATCTTTCCTTCAAGACAGGTGTGACAGTTTTTCAAGTCAGTTGAGTCGCTGAATTTCAAACCAATTGCACATTGGTTCTTTAGCATATCGACCATGTCCTTAGAATTCAAATGACCAAGTCGAGCATGCCAAACTTCTAATTCACTTTTCGGAACTTTTGATCCTGTGACCGTGCACGCTCTCTGATCGCTTCCACTTAAGTAGATTAAAACCAATTCTATTAGCAAAAAAACTTTAAATTTCACCGTTTATGTCTTTTATGGTCGCGCGATCTTTCTCATTGTTGCATAAATGAGAAGTGCAACCATTATCAATGCACCAAAGGTTGTTTATGTTGCGTGATATTGGAATTTCTTCGTCGACGAAAAAACAACCGTAAGCTTCTTCAGATTTATTTGCCGTTTGTTCCCTTAACTTCTTTTAAAGAAACAATAGGCCTCCCTCACCTTTATTTTTGCAAATGCCACATTTGTAGTTTAATTGTAGTTTTTGCTTATGTTTCTGTTCGGATCCGGCACTACTGCTCGCTCCAAATTTTGATTTGCTCACAAAATGTTTTCCAGACTTGACAAACATGTTGGCACTTCTGTTTTCCTGGGCTCGGGCGCAATGCTCTTCTAAGACTTTCACTTTCAATGTCTCAGTGTCCGGTGAATTATCAAGTAAATTGCACATCGAAAGCTGTCGTAACTGCTGGTGAGACTATATAGCAGCATGATCGTCAACAGGTCGCTGTTTATGTCCACTTCCATTGCTTGCAACTTATCCACAGCGTCAAAAAATCCAGCAAGATGTTTAGTCACATCGTCCCCATCTTGCATCTTGTGTTGCGTGAGATGTTTAAGCAACATTTCTTGCGAGCAGACCCCTTTGATGCGTAGATTGAATTTAACTTGACCCATACGTTGCGTTAAGTATCACATCCCCGAATCTGTTCGTTTGATGGAGAGGATCAAATCCGCTTTTGTCTTTTGATCGGCCACAAGCCAAGCTTTGTGCGCGGCTTGGGTGGCAAACACACCTTGTTTTCGCCAACCACTTTGGGTTGTGGTATTTCTCTTGACACATATACTTTTTTATAAGCAAGGTTTCAGCCTGTATTTGCCATGTATCATAGTTGTCACGTGACAACATCTCAAGTCATGTTGAATGTATCACGTTCGCGTGTGTCATTTTTTTAGGACAGTAGCTCCCAAACATTTTTCTCTGTGCCACATTTTCAGAGCGGGAATTTCTTGGCGCCTCACCAAAGTTTTATTGATGAGAAATACTTTCAAAATCAAGAATCAACTCCTTGCAGTCATAACATAGACCACAAATACTTTATAATATGGTAATGAAGCATCTAAAATGTACAATACAGCTACATGAAAAGCATGATTGTCACTAAATATACTATTTTAATTAGAGGTATGAGCTTGTTTTTGTAAATTATATTAAGTCAAAATTGAGATAAACAAACTCTAATCTCCTAATAAACACAAATAAATATTTCTCTTTGCTGGTATTTGATATTTGTGATAAATGAAAACCCTTGTTCACAACAATATGCCGTGAAGATCTGTAGAAGAATGGATAATGCTCTTTATGAGACAAGTCAGTATTGTTTTTGGTTGTATATGCAAAATAATCCAGTTACATACTCCTGCATTTCAATTTCAAGGTACAATCACTTGAAATGAAGGCCATCTCCTTCTACCTATAATCTAATGTCAACTATGAACCGTTTAAATTCATAAAAGTCTCTCCAACTCAGTCTAATATTTATGTAAAAACCAATAGGAAGAGCTCATCAATATTTTCTACCAATGTTGCAAGATATTACTGTATGAGTCAATACAATTTTCTATCATTTGAAACATTTTGAGGTTTTTTTTGCATATTTCTTCAGAGTAAGAGTTGAAGCTTTTTTTATGCTGCTAAGTTGTTTATGGCTGTGAGGATATTATCATCACAGTCTTGCATACTGGCACTTAGATCGTATAACTGGGTAAATATATCAGCCAAATATGCCAATTTTTCACACCAATCATTCTCATTTAGATGGTGGTACAATGGGTTCCCTTATTGTTTCAAAAATGTTCTCAACTAGCTCTTCAGTACCAAAATCCAATTTTAAACTTTTTTGCAGGACACCCAGTGAAACTCGGTTTGCAGAATTAGGCATTGGTGTTTTGTTTCCATGTATTTGCAGATACCCTTTAGTGTTCACAATGCTCACAGCCTGATTTAAACCATCAGCTACAAGGATCTTACTGATTAATGCCGCTCTGTGTAAAAAAAAAGTGAGCTGCTATTACATCTTAATTTTCCTCTTGTTGAGTGACACTAAGCATCTCACCTTCCCTATCATATATAAGGCTCCATCCATTCAAATTCCAATACAAGAATCACTTTTAAATCCCAATCTTTTCAAATACTCAAGCAAGGTTTGGAAGATATTATGTCTTATGGTATGTTTTTAAAGATCCTTTCAACATAAAAATGTGATTATTTCAGTTTTGTGGATTAAAATGATATAGGCAATCAACTGTGCTTTTCCACTCTTGTCAGTCAATTCATCAACTTCAATGGCAAATGTAGAATTTTTTATCACTTTGGATAACACACTTCTCAATATTAGCTTACATATCAATTATTAATCTGTGAATTTTACTATCAAGCAGATGGCAGGCAGAATCAATTTTTTCACCTATTGTTGGTGGTTTGGTCTGTTGAGCACTCAATTCAGTCATTTGGTGAGATAACATCTATATTGTATCTGGGGCTTACATTCATTTTTTTTAAATATGATCATTGAAATTTCTAATGTTTGAAAATGTCTCTAAATCCTTAATTGTTTTAGAATATTCTTGCCACACCTGCCATCTTCTCACGCTAGACGGTTTGGGAACCACTGTGTTAGGCTAACAAATTGTTTGATTCTGCATCTTTTGATTGATAGATTTTTGTTTAATCAAAATATTGCATTGTTTCTGATAGCATATATCTCTTAACCTGGGCCCAGATTAGTGATCGAAATTTACAATATGTATAAATTATTCCTAACACAATTTATAGTATGACCCGTGCTGGAACATGACTAACTGTACATTATTTGAGAAAGCTTTTAAGACCAAGTTCAGGTGACATCTGTCAGCATTATAGGGATCTACAAATGTAAACAAACAGGCTGTTTTAATTGAACTCAAACATACATTTAATGTTAAGACTTAGAGTCTAAACAAATTGTTATCAAAATCTCTCTTTTCCAAAGTGATTTATAACTAGAAACGTGAGGAATTAAATTAAAGACTTATGATAATTACACATTGTAATCAAAAATGTCACTTTCCCTAATAGACTAATAAAAAAATTAAAGACATAACAAATTTAATAATAGATGTTATGATTCTAGACAAAAGTTAATAAAATTGTCACTTTCCTAAAGTGACTAAAGATAGTTAGATAAATGAAAAATCAGTTTTAGTACAAAAATGAATTTGAATACAAAAATATAGTCAAAATTTGTATGCCAAAAATCAATTTAGACCTTACTACACTAATATCCGCCATAGCGGCCCCCTTGTAACCACTTTTTCAAGCGCTTTGTTTCCTAGTTGTGGTGTAGCCATAAAGGTCTCTCTTCTTGGGTCAGACCTCCTTTATATTCGTAAGTGGCCGGAACCAGCATATCCTAGAACAGCCAAAAGGGGAAATGGAGGGTGGGAGGGACAGTGGATTGAAGTGCCATATAGAAGGTTTGAGAACTGCTAGGAACATTTGAGAACATTCAATGTTGTTCTGGAAAGTTAGAGTTCTGGGGAAGCTCACTGTGCGTACATCTATGCAATGCGTCCCTAATGACATGGAGCCACACTGATGTTTGGTCTGGCTGATATACTTCTATACTACCACAAAGTTATGTCTCAATATGAGCCAAAGCATGCATAAAAGCTATCCCAGACACTTGAGAGCCTTAAGAGATGCACTATTCAAATTATGGTTTAGATTGAGAGGATGATGCTTAAAGCCTCTACTTCTTGTTCAAGCTCTGCTTTACCAAAAAAAAAAAAGTCTCAGCAGACTAAACTGCCTTTGAGTTAATGTTCTCCTACAGAAAATGACTGGAACTTGAAGCCACGAAGGAAACTAAATTTCTCATATAGTTCCTCCATTGCTTCAAATCTACTTCTGAGTTTAAAAAGAAGCCTGTTCATTACTTCTAAAAGAAGGATCTTGAATTTTTCTCAGCAGACATTAGAACCTCTTCATCTTCTCCTTCTTCATAAAAAATACTTCCTTTTTTATTATTCAAGCTTCACTGAAATTGAAACTCAACCAGTTTTTTTTTTTTGCCTTTTCTCTGGCTTCATTGATTGCATCTGTTCCTTAAGTATCTCAAGAGGATCCCAAAAGTTTGATGAGTCCGTGGATGTGCTTTACAGTCAAACCAACTGTTATATCTTCTCTTTGAAGCGATTTGTTGACACGATGAATATGACTTTGTACCAGAACAGGTCATCTCCATGAACTCAAATCTTGACAGGTCCTTCAAAAGGGCTTTGGTTCCATCTTTTGTTTCCAAGTTTGAATCACCACAGTTCTTGATTTCATCTTAGGCCTTCATAACTTTTTTTCTATTTGGAAGAAAACAATCCGCACAGCTTCAATTTTAGTAAGCCATCCTAAAATTGAAGCTGAGCGGATTGTTTTCTTCCAGATGGAAAAAAATTATTAAGGCCTTAGATGAAATCAAGAACTGTGGTGATTCAAACTTGGAAACAAAAGATGGAGCCAAAACCCTTTTGAAGGACCTGTCAAGATTTGAGTTCATGGAGATGACCTGTTCTGGTACAAAGTCATATTCATCGTGTCAACAAATCGTTCCAAAGAGAAGATATAACAGTTGATTTGCCTTTAAAGCATGGTTTGTGTCTGCAAATTCAGTGTGGTTTTCACATAAGTCTGAAGAACTTCCCACCCTGAAGTTTATACCACAAAGAACAAGTAGAGGTGATGAAGTGTACCGAAGAATGTTTAAACCTCTACAACCACACAAGCGGTGAGAACTCCTACTAGATTGAGTGATTGAGCAGCAAGAGGGTAGGGGATTCTCATCCAAGATACGTTTCTTAACACCCTTGTTCTTTACAACCTTGTCCTTTCTCAACTAAATTCCTACTAAAGCTTCTTTAATCCTTTCCTTATTTACTTTACAATTGTTCACACAAAAGAAATCTTTGTTATCCTTTTCTGAAGTATTTTCTTATGCATTATCTATTTTCTATCAAACAAAAAATCTAAAATCCTTTCTGCGCTCCAAGATTCTTTTGCCACACAGCCCATTTGGTGCCCCCCTTACGGCAGTAGTCGGGCTTATAACCCAGATCCCCCGTACCCCCTTTATCCACCCCATATCCGACCCTGCCTTAGAGCAGGGATTCTCAATCAGGTGTGGGTGGGGGGTTTGTTGTGAGATCGGCCAGGAGTGCGGTAAGATTTTGAGGGTAGGAAATATATGAAAATTTAAAGAAAAAATACTCCCACAAAATAATTAAAATAAGGAAAGAGAAGAAATTTTTTCTTTTGGTGTTTCTCTGAATTTCACGTGCAAGAAGCAGATGATTTTTACTTTCCATTGCCTTCCATCAAGAAGCTTGACTAGATTGTATCACCATATGGATTGGCAATAACCTACAGTGCACAGGTGCTAAATTTCAGTGCTTGTGGATAAGACTCATTCATTGAACTCTGTGCTGATTCAAAACTAAAAGTTAAATTTGATAAGAAGAATGAGGAATCATTGGCTTTTTTTTTCTTATTTTTTTTCTTACACTAGTTGAGGAATACCCAACATACCTACCTTTGCCCTTTTCAATTTCCTATCTGTTCAAGCAAGCCTTCTCAGCTCTGCTAACAATAAAATCCAAAGCAAAAAATATACTGTCAAATTTTGAGGGTGATACACGTGTTGCTTGGTCAACTATTAGGCCAGATATCACACGTTTGGGCTATAATCATCAATCGCAAGTGTCACATCAATAATAGTTAATTGTTTTCTTACTGATGACTTTATTATTCATTCTTATTACTATTCATTTTATTGGCAATTCATTTTTAGTGATCTCACATTGTGTTCTAGTTTATTGATTTACAAAACTATAATGCTATAACTGTATTTATGATATTTGTTCAGTTTTTTTTTGTTATTTACTAGTACATCTTTCATTTGATTTATTTTAAATAACAAAGAAATTAAAGTACTGTCAATTGCTTGGTATGCTAATCTAATATATTTCAATTTAAATAAAAAATAAAAAATGAGAAAACCAAAATGTTTACCAAAATTCTAAGAAAGGTTCTGTGAGATTCTAATTCCCTTCACAAGGGTACTGCGAGCCTAGAAAGTATAAGAAACCCTGCCTTAGAATGATATTATATAACATTTACATTGAACATCATTTTTAAAAGAAATGTATGCTTACTATAGGAAAACAGCGTTATCATCATCGTCTTTTTAAATGTTCAATCTTCAAATATATATGACAAATTTTGCAATGCTGGATTGTCGATGTTTCAATCAACTCCTTCCTCTAGTCATAAAGTTATGGTGGTTTGAACAAGTGTAAAACTATAAGCTATAATTACTTTGCAAATAAATTCCACAAAATAGTATAATGTATGTATTTTATATTTATAATCTTTTACTATTTATATAAATGCTTTAGATAATTTTGAATTTTGTTTTAGGCTGAAAACAACATGGAGTATGTTATTGAGGCTCATGACACAGATGATATGCGCTCGTGGCTTGCTACAATCAAATACTGCATGCGCACTAATGCAGGTCCTGGCTCTGATAGTCCAGACGGCAAGTATGTAGGCCTACCATTATACAATTACTCATTATAATTATTTAATTGCAGAAATGGCTACAAAGCACTTTCACCTACATCTCCAAATGTGTAGTTAATTTATTTGCCACCACAGGCACTGTGTCTATGTGAAATCAGGATAGTACTGACACCAAAGATTGTTTGAAACTTTCAATGTTGCAACATCTTCTTTTGAAAATCATAAATTGTAATTATCACTGAAGTTTGCAATCTGATAAACCTGAATCAACATTTTTCAAAATTTGGAAGGCCTATTTGTCAAACATCCATGAATTCAGAAACGTAGTTCAAAAGCCATTGTTTAGTGTTTTTCTAATATATCACTCATCCTATTTTCTCATAATACTTTTACAATCCAATTTCACTGATTTAAAAAAATTGTTCATATAGCAGAAGCATAGTATGTATCTGCTAAACAACTATGATTACTCTTGCACTGTAAGCAATCCAGATTCGAAGGATCCAAACAAATTTAACTGACTTAATAACAATTTTTGTCACTAAACTTTGATGGATATTTTTATCTTTTTTTGCTCAGTTCGAGCTGTTAATACAGTTAACTCCTGATTATCCACAGAAATGGAGGGGACGAGTGCCATGGATAACCCAAAACTGCAGATAATCCGCATATTTAGTAAAACAAGAGATTGTAGCCAATTCAATTCAAACTAGTACTCACCTATTGTGATTATGGGTTTGAACTAGTGATGGGCACTATCGAATGAAAACTATCGAATAATTCGATAGTATTAAACTATCGAATCATTCGATAGTTTAAAAATCATTCGAATGAAAAGTATTCATATTCATTCACCTTGATGCTGATCGATAGTCAACCTTACGGTTCGGAATGTTTTCCTTGTTACAGAGATGCGAAATATTCGTTTCTATAAGGTCCACTATTGGGAATCATTTCCACGTTACCTTGCTGATCGATAGTCAACCTTACGGTTCGGAATGTTTTCCTTGTTACAGAGATGCGAAATATTCGTTTCTATAAGGTCCACTATTAGGATTCACTTCTACGGGTTACCGTGCTGATCGATAGTCAACCTTACGGTTTCTAATGTTTTCCTTGTTACGGAGATACGAAATATTGGTTTCTGTAAGGTCCACTATTGGAAATCAATCCTCGTTTTACATTGCTGATCAATTATTATTATTATTATTATATTCGATCTTATGGTTTCGTTCTCATCTGTTGTTTATCCACACAAAATGTGGGTTAAAGTAAGCTAACAGTTTATCATTCACATTTTCCTGACCATAGTGTTTAGACTATTATTCAAACCTATTTGTATTTATTTATTATTAATTTAATTTATAGTAATTGTATTTCTCATAAGGCTATTCAATTAGGTCCGCGATACTTACGAATTATCCAACGGCTTAGCTCAGTCGGTAACGAGTCGGCCTACTAATCTAAGAATCCCGGGTTTGATTCCCGACATGGCTGATAAAATCTATTATTTGAGAAATGTGCGTTTCCCCTTTCACAGTGATAAATTAGCGCATAGGGGCTGGATGTTGTGCCTGTTATGGAATTTAGTTAATATAAAAGTCGTGTGCTGATATAATGAAACGGTTCAGAAAGAGCACGTAAAACACCATAAATAAAAATAAAACACGAATTCAGCCACCTTAATATATTAATGTTTCTACTTTCGTTTGCTATAAAATATAATAAATCTTTATAGACGTCAAATATGCTACACATTGGAAAATAATTAATAAAAATTATGCATAGCTTACGTTATTTCTTCCTGACGAGTGTAGGTCTTTTCTCTTATTCTGGTAGGAAATTTGTCTTTTACAGTATTTTATGTTGTAGGTTTTTCTTTGGCTCAAATGGCACCTTTTGTAGTGTTCATAATTGAATTATGTTCTAATTTAAATCTATATATCTGTTAAGTTTCTCTTTAAAGTAGTATTACTGGGACAAGGCCATTAAAATAATAATATTATCAATTAATAAAAAAAATTATAAGTTATACCAAAAAGATTGTTGTTACTGAAACGACATTAAATAATAAGTTTAAATGGGTAAATTAGAATAGGGACTAGTAGATTAATTAAATAAGTTGAACACAAACACGTTTTCAAGTCAAGAGCTCAAAAATCACAAAACCAACCAGTGAAACCAGCCGCAACGGACTGCTCTATATTTTTTCAAATGTCTCATAGCACCCTCGACCCTCTACTGATGCTATCGCAGACATTATCTTTTAAAATAACTAATCATTTATCTGTGTTTATGTTTGTTAAATGCCTGTATTTAATGACACAGGCAAGTGTGAAAGAAACTATTATTTTGATTAGTCAGCTTTGTTATGACTGAATGAGACCCACACAGCAGCAGCTGCGAATAAATAGACAATTCATTCGATTGAAAACTAAATGGACGATAGTTTTCATTCAAATGATTATTCGTTACTAACTAATATTCATTCGAATGAAAACTATCGAATAATTATTCGATAGTTTGGAAACGATAGTTTTCATCATTCGATAGTTCAAATCATTCGATAGTGCCCATCACTAGTTTGAACACATCATTATATTATTTCACTTACTAAGATAATTTTTTTAAAATCAATGTACATTGTACTCCAAATGGACACATCATTTAAAAATGTCTCTATTAGTCTTCCTCTTCATTGCAGCTGATTCCTTTTATTTTCCAAAACACCAGTTTGTAGGATAGGAGCATGACATCTTCCTGTTCCAGATAATTAATCAGGTAAAACTCTGAAAGACCTCCTCTCCCCCTTGCATAAATTTTTGTCTCTCTGGCCATTATATCTTCCCTAGGGATTTACTGAGTACAACAATCGGTAGCCCTGTATTCTCCAGCAACATGGCATTTTTCAAAAAGTATCTCTTTTCCGTGGGTGATGCGTTAAAAAATATGTGAAATGTGATAATATTGTGACATTAAAGATATGAAAATATTACATTATTTTTCTTATTTAATTTCACTTTTAAATTTTAAAACAAATGTATAGTTATTTAAATTCTTATTTAAGTGGTTTCAATATTATTTCATCATATTTGGTAAGGTATCCCAAAGTACTTAACGGAGCTATAGTAGGTTAATTTAAAGGTATAAAATATTTTGATTACAATTAATAACTATATTTCATAAAAATTTGGTATAACATTAAGTGCATGTCTATGGATATTTACCAGGAGGTTCGTGCAACTCGGAAGTTTGTGAAAGGGGTTCACGAGTCAAAATTTGGGAACCACTAGTCTAAGGCATAAATCTTGTGTTAGACTAGGATGCCAACAGCAGGGAAATTGAGGTTTTTACCTGGGTCGAATATTTTGAGGGGAATTTTTCTAAAATGATTTTCTACTCTCCCCCATGCAAAGGTGGGCGCACTTCCTCTAAATTTAACCTTACTCATCCAGAACTCATTAATGTATTAAGTACATATGCATATAACCTGAACAGTTAGTAAGACAAGGTGCTAATAATAAATGTTAGCTTGCATTGCACAGACTTTCTCATTTCTCTTTATATAGAGACATTTACTAAAAAAAACTCTCAAGATTTATGAAATGAAATAATATACATTGTTAAAGAAACACTCATTCAAAGAGCATAAATTAAATAAAATGCACTCTTAAAGAAATATTAATAAAAGACCAAAAAGTATAACAACCAATATCAATTTTAAAGTACTCCATAAAAAATATGTTTGCATATAGTGCAGAAACTCAGGGCTGGGCCATCAGGGCCAAGGCCTGGGGTGCCATCATTTAAGGGCGCCAAAATTGAAAAAAGGTGCATTAATTAAAGTATTATTTTAATAGTATTTACTAACGTAGTTTTCTGTCACAGGGTACACATGACATACATTAGTACATTACAGCCTACAGCATTTGAATAGTGGTGCATAAATTTATATAACTGCAAATGCTATATTTCTGGTATAAACATATAAAAACACATGTGTGCATTCAAATTTTGTGGCTATCTGCTCATGTCACTCCTGTGGTTCACACAAAACTCATAGAAGGCGCCTCTATACAAAAAGGCTCACAAAGAGTGCATGTCTGATCCTGCGCATTACACATCTTTTTGAACCACAGGACATAGGACATATCTGAACCAGCGTTAAGATTATGTAGCCTACGGCAAAGCGCTGCTATCAACGAATTTTTTATGCTTCTTGTTTTGCTTTTAAAAATTTAAAATAAATGTTTATATTCTTACCAATTATTTGAAATTAAATAACTAAAATTTAATCAATGATATTATTAAATAAGTAGCAAGAATAAACTGTTAGATAGCTGATAGCTCACTATAGTAAATTAGTCCTGTAGCCCACCACTAGGTGCTATAATAGTGTACTAGCACGTATACAGAGAGCTGCCATTCTATCAATACTTTATTCACTCTATGTTTTGCACATCAGCCCAGCATATGTTTTCCTTGATTAATCTTGTATTTTGAACTGACGAGTTATTAAAGTTTTGGTCTGTTGGTAATATATTATGTTGAAGTATAGTGTGATCTTTTAGTTTCTTACTAATTTCTTTTTGTGAAGTTAAAAAAATATTATATTTATTAAACGGTATCTTTTAAAATGTATCATATTTTAAGGGTGTTAAGGTTAGGTTTTGTAATGGAATGTTTGTAAACTATTAAGCCGTGTTTTTTTATAAAAATCTGTGCTTGTACACACATCAAGTGTCTGAAAAACTATACAAGTGATTCATCAACATTTTAGAAATGTATAGTTCTATGAAAAAACTACCAGGTGCATAAAACAGGAAAAGAAAAACCAAACAATCTAGTGAGGACAAAGAATCTTCAAATAAAATATCTTTTTATCAAAAGACATTACAAAAGACACTTCTGAAAACGAGTCAAACGTTTCTGAAATAAGAACCCCAACAAGATTAGAAATTACTGCCAAAGCAAATTCAGCACTAAACTCACAGATAACTCTCACTTTAGAACAAGGTGATACAATGTTTGATCCAGAATCTACTGCAAGTAAGTATGTTGGAACAGTTGAATGTTTCTCAACAACAGTTTGACATTTAATATTCTGAAATTTCAGAATCTGAACTAAACTAGCATGATTCTGTAATCAAAAGTTGAAAAAAGCTAATGAAGAGCAGAATAATCATAATGAATAAATATTGTAAATTTAGATAATTCACCGAATTTTCATGACATCGGTGAATGGCCTACTATTACTTCTCTGATAAAAAACCAAATAAAAACGCTTGGGCCACAACAAATTAGTGGTCCAGATTCTAGATTTCCCATGGATAAAGTCAGCGACCCAACTAAAAAATTACATAGAAATCAAAAAATTTCATTATTTTATTGCACGAGGAAATTTAGTAACAATGAATAGTCATATCACTCTTGGCTACAATACTCGGATACAAGAAATTGTGTTTTTTTGTTTTTACTGCAAATTATTTGGTGATTCTCTGTCTCAACTAGGATACAATGGTATCAATAATTGGAAACACATTGGCGGATATTTAATGCAATATGAGACCTCAAGTCACCATATTGTTAGTTATAGTTCTTGCCACAATGCTGAAAGAAACCTAAATCTTGGCAAAGAAATTGACAGTATGCTTCAAACTAAGATTCTAAAGGAATCTGAACATTGGAAACAAGTTTTTTGAATGCTTAATTTCAATAACAATTTTTTTTTTTGTACCTAATATATCATTTAGAGGAAGCTGTGACACTAGATGAGAAGAAAAATGGAAATTTCCTAGGTCTGGTTGAGTTCTTGGCCAAACACAATATAGTAATGGCTGAGCATTTATGAAGAATTCAATTTAAAGAAATCCATAGGCACTACCTTGAGAAAAGTATTAAAAATGAACTTATACAACTTTTAGGCAACAAAATTAAATCTGAAATTATTCAAAAAAACTGATAAATACTTTTCAATAATTGAAGCATGTGGCTGAATAAGGGTCTATGTTACATTTAAACACATGTTGAGTTTTTGGTGGAAAATAGGTCTACATAAAGTCCTCTTCCCGCCCAATAAGGTAGTTGTATTATTTTCCATGAGATGTCAGCACAAACCAGTGTTTGTCTTTTGAACACAGCTTGTATTTGCTCTGGAATAAATGTTTATGTGCAATAGTCACGTTGTGTGCCCCGGGCAAGCTATGTCATATTTTCCCAGTGTGTTCCCTTTATTAATTTGTATAGAAAAAGTTCAGTACATCGTGGTACTGTATTGCGTCCATTAAAACGTGAGTGCGTGAATATTTGTGTTGTTATATTTGTTGCTGGCCAGTGATTAACAAACTGAAGACGATATTAGTTGTTTCAGATTAAAAAAATTAATGTTTTGGCATTCTCTGTTATTTTATTTGTCTTTATGTAAAATCAAAAAACTTAAAATTGATTATTGTTACTATTATTATTGTTATTAGTGTTATTATTATTATCGTTATTATTACCACCACCGCCACCGTTATTCTTACTGTTGGAATATTTTATTTTGGTGACAAAACAAGATATTGCATTAGTGTACCATATACTTTCATTTTCTTATGTTAAAATAAAACCTTAGTATAAGATTGTGTTAAAGAGTATTTAGAATGTGAGAGAAGGGTCTGACCTTGTCTTCATCCTGGCCTCTTTCATCCACTCATGCAAACCTGGCACCCTGAATGTACCTATTTTGTGTTATTTATCAGAAGACAATATTTTAAGGTGAATAATATTGTTCTAAAGTATTTTCACAGTGCTGTTAAAAAGGGTATATGTAATCTGCTTGGACGCCATGGACAATTACTATCAAAAGTTTGAAAATGTATTTTCTCAAAACTTACCAATTGTAATTATTGTAATTATTCAGCCACACGCTTCAATTCTTGACTGTACACCAGACATAAGCCATCAAGAACAAATGTCATTTACTTTTCAATATGTTGAAATAATTGCTTAAAAATTTAAAGTTAAGAAATATTTTATTTTATTCGGTCTTGTATTTGATATCACTTGAGAAGGCTTAACCATTTCTTTGATGGATGAATTGGAGAATAAATTATGGACTGGATATAAGAAATTGTAGAGGTCAAGGGTATGATAACGGCACAAATTTGACAGGAAAGAATAAAGGTATGCATAGTCGATTACAGGCAATATTTCTCAGAGCATTTTTTAATCCTTGTAGTTGCTGATGCAGTGAAATCTTCAGTTGAGAGTGTATATTTTTTTGGAGTACTACAGCGATTATTTGTATTTTTTTTCTTACTCAACCAAATGCTGGAAATTTTTAAAAGACTGTGAACTAGACCTCACTCTAATAGAAGTGTCACAAAGTGGGAAGCACGTATACATGGCCTGAAAGCAGTGCACTATCATTTTGTTGTGATATGTGAAGGATGGTCAACATGCAAGAAGAATTGTCTGATCCATTTGCCGCATATAAAGCTAAATCCTTAGAGGCTCATCTTTTATCCTTCTTTTATAGTGTTACTTTTAAACAAAAATGGCTAAATAATGTTATATAATGATGAATAGTTACAAAAAAAAAGTAATTAATAATGATAAGAATAAAATATAGCAATAATAACAAATAACTAAAAAGTGGTTAAAAGTAATACCAATATCTAAAAAATATATCAGAACATTGTAAATTTAAATATCATAGGCAGAACCTCTACATGATAAATTATTGATATGCGACTTCCTTAAATAACTCTCTTGGTTTAGCTTTTATTTTATGATAGAAATCAAATTCGATATATCTAGAATTGGCGCTATGGATACAACAACCTATAGGGCTTACCTTATAAGAGCTATTGAGAAAAAATAATTTTGAATTTCGAGAAGCCCGAGAAGCGATATGATCGCCTACATGATCAAGGGCAAATTTGCAAGAAATTTTGCTATTGAAAATATTAAAAACATAAAGGGCATCACAATAAAGTTTATGCGATAAGAGAGTTTGTAGCTCTCTGAGGTTTTGAATTCTGTCATAAACATAATACATCTGGTTACTAATGAATTTATCATAGCACGCTGCGACAAATTTTCGTTGAACAATTTCCAATCTAAGAGAGTCAATTAAGGTAATGGAATTCCAAGCAACAGTAGCATATTATAACTTAGATCTAACCAGAGTGTAGTACAGACATAAAAAAACAGTCAACTCTCTTAAATGATGATGTAATAAATTTAACAAGTCCAAATAATTTCAATGACTGGGAAATTCCATGGTCATCATGATAGTGGAAACAAAGATTGTTATCCAGGAGAACACGAAGATCATTAATATAAGGGGTGAAAACTATGTTTTCATTGCCCAGCTTATAAGTAAAAAAGAAAGGATTAGTTTTCCTAGTAAAAGTTATAGATTTGGTCTTAGATTTATTGATAGACATTCCATTTTCAAAAGACCATTGTAGAATACCATTTATATAATTTTGTAAATCTATACAATCTGCAATTGAATTGATAATTTTAAATAATTTTACATCATCAGCAAAGAGTAAATAACTAGACGAGTTCAAATATTTACCAATGTCATCAATAAACACATTAAAGAGAAGAGGACCTAAATTAGAACCCTGTGATATGCCACAGGGGGCTAAAAATGTGTTTGAGATGTGTGAATCAATTTTAATAGTGAATGATCTTTCATGCTAATAACTGCTGAACCAATTTACATAAGAGTGAGAAAGGCCGAAATTACCAAGCTTAGAGAGAATAATATTATGCTGACATAAGTCAAATACCTTACTTTGGTTAAAATAAATAGCATCAACCTGACCTTGGGCAGAGACTTGAGGGGCAACATGCCTAAGAAATTCTACTAAATTTTTGACAATAGATTTATTTTTTATAAAGCCATGTTGATTATCTGAAAGTATATTTTTAAGGTGGTGGAAAGTATGCTCATGTATGATTTTCTCGAATACTTTGGAGAAAGTGTTTAAGTGGAAAATCGGTCTATAATTGCAAGTAATTGTTTTTGCCCCTTTTTTATAAATAGGTAGGACAACAGATTGTTTTCATGAAGGAGGAAGAGTCTCATTTGACAGGCTAATGTTAAAGATATAGGCTAATAACAACAACAATAATAATAATAATAATAATAATAATAATAATCAAAGCAAAGCTATTGATTTTGCAACAGTTCTTCCTCTTATGAAATCTTGTAATTAAAAAAAAAAAAGTTTATTGTGATGATGGATATATAACTGCTGTTATAAATGCAAAATAGATTGCTGAAGATATAGAAATTGAAGTCATCTTTAAAGAAACTCATACAAGGAAAAAGAAGAGAGAATTTGACTATGAATCTGAAGACAATCCTGTTAATAATGCAGAATTTTTCCTTTACTACAGTGTTTTATCCTTTGGTTGATACAGCCCTATCATCTATCTAAGAAATATTTGAACAGCTTGGTCACCACAATGATCTTTTTCGTTTTCTGTATAGCATAAGGAAAATACCAACATCTCAAGCTTTATGAACAAAATGTATTGCTCTTGCAAATGCTCTTCGAACAGATGATGAGAGTGACATTAATGGTCAAGAGCTATGCGATGAATTGTCTCATTTAGGTACAGCTTTAAAAAATCGTGAGAAGATCGAGTTTCCTAAATAAGTATTGGAGTTTTTGGCTCAAAACAACTTTTGAATATTTTCCTAATGTATGGATAGCGTTAAGGTTATTGTTGACTATCCCATTAACAGTAGTGAGTGGTGAACATAGTTTTAGCAAAATAAAAATTATAAAAACTTATATATGCCTTTCATCTTTGGCAATAATCTCTATATAAAATGACTGTAAATTACTCGCCACAATTTTACCATTCAAAATTTAACGTTCACACTTCTATCTTGTCGCACAACACCTCGCAATTCCCTCTCTCACAGATTATCATACTGTTTCATAGCCAAAACAATGCTACCAACTACATCACTGTAATATCTCACATCTTTCCCCCTCTAATTTCACATCTCCTCAACAAGCTTTCTTCACCTGCTTTATTTCCCGTCGAGTGCGTGAAGTTGGTGGTGATGAACCGCACACTTCCAAGCGGTGCTCTCTTCCAAAGTGACTCATCCTAGACGTTTTCTCACTAGTTAGGTCCCCAACTGCAGGAGTTCGGGGTTCTCGCTTTAAATCCGGTTCACTCGGTGTGTCCTCAGGAAAGGGTTCATCATTATATGGGTATTGGGCTGTAAGCGGTGCTCACCCTTGTTCTTCATCAGTACTTGCTGGGTGGCTTTCTTGATTGATCCTCATGTCTTATCCAGGTCATATCCAGATGTGGAACATAAACCCTAATACTTCGTGGTCTGAGTATTTGCCTAACCTTTGTACTGACCCACTTGATTTGTTTCTCCTATAATTCTTCACCCAGACTTGGTCGCCCACATAACGATGTGTTGGGACTAACTCCCCCATAGACCTCTCTCTGTTTATATTGAGCTTGCTGCACCCTGCTTGATGTTGGAGGGGTCAAAGTAGGTCCAGACGATTCCTCAACTGCCTTCCCATCAAAGTTTGAGCTGGTGAAATCTCGGTGGTTGCATGGGGAGCATTTCTATAATCGAGTAGGAACCTTTGTAAGGCCATGTCAAGTTGGGATGGAGGAACTTCCTCCAGGGCTGTCTGAAGACAGTGCTTTACGGTCTTTACCGTTTTCTCTGCTGCACTATTTATTACTCGTTCGGGCTATACAGTTTAAGTACTAATTATGCTAATGGATTAGGATTTAGGAAGGTTGAATTAGAGGAAATGAATCCGCATTTGCGTGGAGGGAGAGTGGAAAACCATTTAGGAAAAAACACCCCCAGTTCACCCGACCGAGATTCAAACCTTGATCTCCCTGTCCTCGGCAATCTGGCTCAACGCGACAAGCGCGTTAGCCAACTACGCCACCGAGGCGGGTCCTCACTTTCAAAGGATTAATAGTGGTCCGAGACAAGGTATACTGGTTGGCCAAATCGGGCCAAAACCGGCTGCAAAAACTAGATGGTTGTGGCTGCCAACATGGACAATGTTGAGAACACTTCCGGCCACTTAGAGTGTGTGTGTATGATGAACAGGTAGTACTTAACCAAAAAAAGGTCGTAGGTAATCAATGTGCAGGCATTTCCATGGTTTGGTTGTCCATTCCCACGGTATCAATTCAGTCTTTGTTGGGGTTATCCTTGGTTGCGTTGCAGGCTGGACATAATGTCACTAGCTCAGCAATGTCTTCATCTAGTTTCGGCCACCGAATGTATGAGCTTGCTAAAGCCTTGGCCTTAACGATGTCCAGATGAGTTGCATGTAGTTCTTGTAGTACAGCGGCTCTTAGGGCTAAAGGTACCACAATCCGATACCCCCAAAGCATACACATCTTTCAAAATTAAGTTCATCCTTGTGCTGGAACTAGGGTTGTAAATTAGCCTCAACAGCTTGTGGCCACCTCTACTTTAAATAATTGATGGTTCTCATAATGACCTAGTCTTTCTTTGTGGCTGTTAATAACTGCTTATAGTCAAGCTGCAAATTATTATTATTGCTGTCCAGAACATAGTGAATTGTCTCATATACATCTTCTTGAACATTAGGTTGCTCGGGCAGTGGTGCCCTTGACAGCCAATCAGCAATGTTTTGGGAAGATTTTACCCATTCAACATCATAACTGTAATTCGATAACATCAGAGCCTATTGCTTCAATCTCTTTACTGCATATGCTGGAATACCATGCTTTGAACCAATGATAGCTAACAAAGTCTTACTATTGTTCACCAAAGTTCACTTCTTTCCGAATAAGTAAGTGTGGAACTTCTCCACAATGAAAATGAGCCCCGTTCCTTCCTTGTGCATCTGGCTGTGAGATTCTTCCACTTTGGATATTGAGCGGCTTCTCTTCACTGCTAGGATATCTTTGTGAAATCACTGCACCGAGTCCTAGGTCTGCCCCATCTGTCAATTTTGGCGGCAACCCCCTCTTGAAGAGCAAATGGGATTGGACGAACCTTCATAAATTTGGGTTGCTGTAGAGACAATGACAATTTTCCTTTGTTCAACTTGCCAAGACCGTCTGTGAAAACCTCTGGAAATTGCCAAGGAATTCCTTGAAGCATATGCTGTGTGTTGTCTTCTGGGAGGAACACCGGTTTCACCATCTTTTTATGGTTGGTGTCTATAATATGAAATCCCAATTCACTATACCAGACCCTTCCCAGCAGCAATGGGCCATTTGATACCACCACAAAAAATCTAAGATTCGGAAAAATGTATCCATTATAGTTGACATTGACAGTGATGGTATTTAACGGTATCGATTTTCCTGAAATTTGAAACAAAGGTCTTGGAAGTTGGAATTAGCACTAAATTAGGGAACTTTTCACAAAACAATTTCAACGGTACTATTGTGCTCAAGCACCTGGTATCAAATTGAAATTTAATGCTTTCGTTGTTAATCTTCAAAACAACAAACATGATAACTCAGGTTCTCTTTTTCCACCTCATTAATCTTGTACAAGCTTTCACTATCATCTTTGATATCATCAGATAAAAAGTGTGTATTTTCTTGAATTTTCCTTTAAAATAAGGCTGCTTCTTATTTATGTTATTCGATTTACCCTTATTTCTGATTGAGTTATTACTCATGGTGACCACTCATTGGGGAAACCAGGAACTATTCTTGAATTTTGAACATCAGTAAAATCCCGGGAAAATTTCTCAAAGGTTGCTGTCTGTCGAAAATTTAAACATATTAAGAGCCTTTTTTAAAAGATCTCAACATACTAAGCTACATGAATTTTTCTAAACTTGACTTTGCATACAATTTCCAGAAAAAAATATCCTTCTTAACATTTTTATCATTTACAAGACTGCCAAAATGTCTGATTTAGTTAGTAAAATTATTGTTAACATGCAAAAGTTCTGTCATTCAGATAGGATGGCAATTTTTTATCAGCTACAATATTTACTAAAACAATTTTAATGTCAAGTTGTGTGATTTTAAGCTGTCAACTTTAATAGATTTACAATACCCAAATCCTAGAATAGTTTTGGTATTGTCTGCCATTGGGAGGTATAGCCAGTGGTGACTGGAACTGAGGGGGAATTTCCCCTCCCCCACTGGAAATAATTTCTTCCCTCCCCCTCTCCTTCATAGTATAAATTTTCCCACCCTAGATTTATTTAAAATAGCTTTTAGATGCATCTAATTAAAAAAAAAAAAAAATTGAAGCAAGAACCATTTCAAATAATTTTAGAGACATCCAATTTTAACTTATTTACCACACTTAAATAGTGGCATCCAATTTTCATGTAGGCCTATTTGCCACATTTCAAATAGATTCTAGAGGCACTTAATTTTCAAAACACTTCAATTTTAGACTACTCTAATTAGCTTTTAGGGCATTCAAGTTTCAAAAAATTGCTTGGAAGATTATACCAAATGGATGCTCAAGGAATATAATTTTGAGAAATTTTTTGGATAGGACCACTAAATATTCTAAGAGTATCCAAATTTCAAAGATAGATTGGAAGGACCACTCCAAATAGCTTCAAGGGGCATCAAATTTTCAAATAATGTTAGGGGTCTCTCTACTTAGGGGACACTTTTTTTTTCTAATACCCCTACCCCTACCCACACACAAGTAACATTCTGCTTCCATAGTGTATACTAAATACTTCTATTTAATCTTACTACACACTACTTGGGACTGAGCACGCATCACAAGTGAAGTAATTATCGTCTCATCTATACATGAAAATTAAGTGTGAAACAAATGTCTAGTAATTCCTTGGCTTTACCTTAAAACATTTTTAGGGAATTAGGGAAGGGTCCTATCTACCCATAGGGGTTTTCATGGCAAAGTCTCCTAACATAATTTATGTGTAAGGTGTAATTAATACTTGTGTAAGACTACAAATATAGACTAACCTATGCATTGGAAACTGATTATAAATCCCCACTATAAAAAAATATATTTTCATTTAGAAACTATTTTTATTCTCTTTAGCAACTGAAATGCAATAAGAATAACATTATATAAATTATATGAATAAAATTAATTACACCTGTAATTAAAAAATCAAATCTAGTATTTGCATGTAGAAAATTAAACTTCTTATGCTTAGAATGTATACTAATATTTTGATTCGGCTCATGTATAAAATGAAGATTGGAATCTAAAGAAAAATCTGGTTTATCACAATCGTAGTTTGGCAGAGTACAGATTTTTATACCTAAACTTGTACAAATGAAACAATATTAATACATATATTATAATTATTTTGTTCAGCCGTGGTTTGTTAACAAGTGGATGTTCATATGGTGATCGAACACGTCTAGGAGCTTTTGTGAAGCTGACGGGTGGAGATGGGAGTGTTGATGGTACTACAGGTCTAGAACATCCACCCGAACTACCTCCACGTGTGCAGCCCTCTCGCACTGGCTTAGACACTCCAGGCTTTCGTTTATCCAGTAACAGCAATTTTGAGCTTTGCACATCCCAAGGGCAGACACCTTCATCTCATATCGAATCTGAACCATGTAAGTTTTTCAACCTGAATAGCTTATTTCAAACTAGCCTGTTCTTTTTATTTAATTGTGTCATTATTATTTTTTAATTTTTTTTTTACTTTTCATAACTTTTTTTTCTTTTCCTTTGAATTTTTAAAACCACTTTCAAGCATTTATCTCATCAAAGTTAATTTACATTTATAGTTTTTGCGTTAATAAGGTTTCTTGTTCCATGGGTAAAGGAATATTTTGATGCAAAACCTCATCCTTTTACATGGTATAAAAAGCATAAATTATATGTTTTAAACAGTTAAAATCTTCCATTTACCACATTTTCAGATAAAAGAGAATCCCTTCTATGGTCAAACAGTCCAAGGCGTGTCACAATAACTGCTGATTATTGGGAGATCAGGGCAGGCATCCCATTCAGGTGTACTAAGGTTTTTTTTTCCTAAACAGTTTTCCACTCTCCCTCCATGCACATTTGGTTAGGCCCTACACTTCCTCTAAATTCAACCTTCCTCATCCCTAACACATTAGCATAATTACTATATATGCATATAATCTGAATAGGTACCATAGTAAGACATGATGTTTTATATACTGTGAAACCTGCCTTAAATGGACTCTTTATTAAGCAGAAACTTGTCTTAAATGAAAATTTTCTACAGTCCCGTGACTTTAGGACTGAAAAACATACTAAATTACCTGGATAAATGGAAACTGTCTTACGCGGAAACATAATTCAAAATAAGCCTCTACACAGAGAATTTCCAATGTTTGGGTGGACATCGTTTGGAAAATTTGTTGGCAACCTATACATTCTACAAAATTTTGTTTTCTATAACTCTTCCTTTATATTAAGAGGAGTTGAAATTTAATTCAGGTATATTTCCTTTCTCCTTCTTAGTTCTTTTGTTAACTTGCTTACAGAATTGTCAACTGTAATTGCCTCTTGATTGTTATCTCTGTTCTTCCCAGTTACACCATTAATGAGTTGTCAATCACGTTTGTAATTCAGCTTTTAATGGTACAGCACTAACTGTATTGAAATTCAATTGTTTCTCCCTTTCGGAAATTTTACTCAATATGGACTCTAGGCCTGCGTTTTTTTATTTAGTCTGGCAGTTGTCATTATGGCTTCAAAGATAAGAGCTGTTCTTGATTTAAACAATAGAATAAAAGTCATTCATGCAAATGAGCGAGATAAATTATCTGTTAAGCAGATCATGAGGATGTTTAGCGTCGGTAAAACTCAATTGTACGAAATTCTAAAGAAGATAATGGAAATTTTGAAGCTTTGGAAAAACTGTGCTAATGGAAAAATAAAAAAGAGAACTTAATAAAACTGCAAATGAAGACATTAATGAAATAGGGTGGGAGTGGTTTGTCAGTGTTAGGGTGAAAATTCACCCCTTGTCGGGTCCAATGGTACAGGAATAAACTTAAAGGGTTGCTCAAAAACTGGGGAAAACTGAATTCAAAGCATCTAGCGAATGGTTGGATAGTTTTCGCAAATTACATCAGATAGTTTTTAATGAACTTTGTGGTGAATCACCTGATGTAAATAGTGGAACCAATGAAGAGTAGGTTGTTAAACTTCACTCCATAATCAAGAGATCTGAACCTGTAAACATAGCAAATGGTAACAAGACTAGGTTGTTCTTCTCTGCGTTTCTCTTGTGTTTGAAAGGTGAAAAATGTTCGGGAATAAAATTGTGCAAAGAAAGTTTGACGGTGGTTTTATGTGGCTTTAGGTCAGGGGAAATGGAGAAACCCTTAGTTATTGCTAAGGCAGGAAAGCCACGATGCTTCATAAACATGGAAATACGGAAACTTCTCGTCGACTGGAGATCCAACAAAAAGGCTTGGATGACATCACAGATCACGGAGGAATGGTTAGCGGCTTTTAATGGCTGAATGAAAAAGAAAAACTGGGATGTTTGGTTGTTTTTGGATAACACAACATGCCACCCCCCACATTGAACTTTCCAACGTGCAACTTGCTTGGTTCCCTCCAAACACCACAAGTCTTTCTCAACCAATTAATCAGGGCACCATTCAGAATTTTAAAGTGCACTATTGTATATTATTTCTTAGGCAATCTTTGCTCACCAATACGAATTCCACATCATCCGCTTCTGAGCTTGCACGAACCATCTTGGTTCATTATGCGGCTATTTGTATAAGTCAAGATGTAAAGAAATTGTTGCCAGAAACTGTGACAAAGTGTTTTAAAAAAGCAGGATTTTCTATGGGTGAAGTTACTGCTATTGTAAAAAATGAGAATGACAAGCAAGACTTAAAAAACTGCATTAATGAAGCTGCTTTCATTAACTGCAATGCTGAAGACTACATCAACATAGGCAATAACGTGCAAACTGAACCAGATACAATGGCTAATGATGCCTTAGTTGAGAATTTTAAAGTTGGAAAGGAGAAGAGGAGGTGGAAGAGAAAGAAGAGGAAAATGACATTGTGTTGGAAGAAGAAAAGTGTAGTGTGAAGACTTATCAAGTTGCTGTTAAAAGTTTAAAAGGAACTGCAGCAATTTGCCCTACAAAAGAGTGATTCTGATATGCTTAGTGTGATTTCTCAGGCTAAAGTGTTTGTGGAAAGTCAAGCAGCCAAGAGAGTAAACTGTGTGCAGAAAACCCTGCTTGACTACTGGAAAAAATAAAGACAAAGTGAGTAATGTTTTTCTGTTCAATGTAATGTTTCCATATGTTCATTTATAGTGTGAATAATGAGTACTGTGTAATAATGATTACGGTATTTTATTTTATGATTTTTAACCCAATTCCATGCATGTTTATGGTTTAATTTTTTTATAGTACACCTTCATTAAATGTAAACCTGGCTTTAGCGGAAAAATATCTTTGACCCTTCTGCTCCGTTTATTGCAAGTTTCAATGTATAGAAAGGCCATCTATAAACTTTTATTGGCACATTTTAACTGCAAAATTAGATCATATTTATGCTCTACTTTTAGAAGCGTCAAATAGGAATCTCATCTGGGGAATTTATTTCTGTTGTAGAGCCAGATTTCATATCTATTAATATATGTCAGAATTAGTGCTGGCCTGAGTTCCTGAAATGAGACATCATCATAATCATCAAAATCATCATCATCAACTGTTTCCAGCCTGTGGCCGGGTCAGTTTAGTAAAATGCCTCCATCTTCCTCTTTTCTTCCAACACTTCCAGTCTTATCCTCTCACTTGAATACTTTCTGCTCCTCCCATCTCTTTCTTGGCCTCCCCTGCAGTCTTTTTCCCCACATAATTCATTTCCAACATTTTCTTCCGCATCCTTTCTTTATCCATACTCATTACATGCCTATATATATATATATATAT
>CABFVX010002824.1:20616-52834 GCA_902151425.1 Timema shepardi | reverse complement strand
ATATATATATATATATATATATATATATATATATATATATATATATAATCAGTCTTGCTACCTCTACTATCTCATGTACTCCCTGTACCACAACTCTTTCCTGGATAATTTAATTCCTGATATTGTTTCTCATCTTGACAGCTAACATGCTCCTCACAAACCTCATTTTCATGGCCTCCACGTTCCTAGTATCATTTACATTCAATGTCCATGTTTCAGCTGCATATGTGACAACTGGCACAAAGTACGCCCTTTATAACACTTCCTTACACATCAATGGCACTTCTCTTCTCCATAGCAGGTCTCTTACACGCCTATAGAATTATTCTCCCTGCTATCCTCTTCTCATTAAATTCTCTCTACTTACACCTTTCTCCTCAATCATGCTTATGAGATATTTTAAGTTCTGTACTTTTCTCAGATCTACTCCATCCAACCTTATAGCTTTATAAGGCCTTACCTTCTTCCTTGTCATTACCATCACTTCACACTTTGCCTCGCTAAATTTCATTCATTCCATTCTTGTAGTTGTTCCTGTACTTCCTCTTCCTTCTCCCGCACCACCCATATATCAAGTCATCAGCAAACATCATGGCTTTCAAGCTTTCCTCCCTCCTGAGTGCGTATAACCTGAACAGGTAGTAAGACGTGGTACTATTAATAATAATAATAATGATGATGATGATGATGATGATGATTCAACTAAATTTATACCTTTCGGCAATAAACGATAGTTTAGGATATAAGTGTTCTTGAATAATTTTAATTAGATCCACATAGTTCTGTGTTGACGGCCTGTCAGGTGTACACAAATCTCGTAAAAGATTAATAGTTTTCACGCCTACTACTGTCAGTAACGTACTTACTTTCTTCTCATTAGCTACACTATTACATTCGTCAAATAGTTCGAATCTCTCCACATATGATGACCAGGTTTCTTCATTACTGTCAAAACTACTAATGTTTCCTATGACCCCCATGTGTGTTGTTAATATGGTTTATTTTTCATAAACCACGCCCTAAGTTATTAAAATCCCTAAATGTTCTCGGAATTGCCTCAAGTCTGTCATGCATATGTTTCCTATTGAATAACTTTTTTTTCCCCTACTTCATATAAATTAATGAATTCAAAAAACTTTTAAAGCTGAACTTGCAAATAGACAGGAACATGTTACACCATAGTTTGTTTTTCCTCGTCGTTAATATGTTACATCCATAACATGGTAAGGACGGCTGAATTAATAACATGATTTACTTTTTTTTAATGTTACTGCTTGAGTGAGAATGGTTTGGTCGGTGACACGGGCTATTGATAAGATTCTCGATAGTCATTTAGGATGGGGCATGATGGGAAGCAGACACTTTATAACGTCACCACACATGATAGCCAACCTACTTGGAAATACATCACAGTTAAAAAGACAACTGAAATATACAGCCTTGCTTGACCAACTTAATATACTCAAGAATAATTTATTTACTTTAAAAATAAATTTCGCGTTAAAAATATAAAAGACGAGACACCTGTTTCTAAGGATTCAAGTGACTATTGGGGGGCAAAAGATGATCATGCTCAAATATACTGATTGTTGATAAAAAAAAAATTAGTTCATAAATTTTAACACAAGGGCTATTTAACAATTTAATCTAGAGCTAGGACCCCCCTACCCCAATTAATCTGAATGAGATTTGAACCTCGACCACAGTCATCAGAAAATTTCATCTAGACTTACATTTTAGTTTTCTATATTATTATATCCAGACACTTAAAATAAGTTTTAGTCTGTATTAAAAATTATACTCATTATACTCATTTATAACGATGAGATTACACCCTTGTTATGAAAAAGACAAATTCAGAATGGCAACAACATTAACTTCTGTCGTCATTTGGTCTGGGAGGGAGTGGAGTAAGGTTTTTTTACCCCACACTAACATAACTAATCACTTGTGGTGAATTTTTAAGAAGTCCATTTTTTGAACCTCTTCAACACCCCTAAAGATCCTTTAACTTGTCAGCATATGGATTTAAATTTAATGTATACTTACTATGAAAGAAAACAAAAAAGCATAAAAATAACACTTTCATAAAATCACAAGCTTACTGTATTTAATTTTAACAGCTAGTTCTTTAAAACCTTAATCGCCCACCTCGAAATTGCTAATTTAACCATTTTAAAATGTTCAGTTCTTACAAAAATGTTGTAGAAAATACGTGATTTACAAAATAAGGGTGCCTTAAAAAAAGTGAGAGCTCATGTTCTATAAATTCTTAAGAGATAGCCCCGAGGGGAACCAACACAAAATTATCCATGGGAATGCACAAATTTTGTTGATAGACTTTCTTAGCTCATTATTTAAAACAAGGGCTCTTTTAACAATTTTTTTTTCTATAGGTAGGTTTCAAACCTCTCCCAATTAATTCGGATGAGATTTTAACTTTAACCTTACTGTCACTGTAAAACCTAAAATGTATTTTACTTTTCCATGTTGTCACTAAGCAGTAAATATGTACTAACGTAAATTTAACATGTACTTACTACGAGAAAAAACAAAGGAACAAAAAATTAATTATCTGATATATTTTCACACTTTTATAAAATCAAGTTTGCTGTATTTTATTTTATCAACTAGTTCTTTATAACCTCAATCACCCACCTCTAAATTGCTAACTAAACAATTTCTATAAATAATTTTATAATCATTTTCTTATTTGGTCTCCTTCTGAACTAATGGTATTTGTTTCGAATCCATGCACGTTCTATAAAATATTCATCAGTTAATTGTGAACTTTACTCTTGCAATAATGATTTAACAGCTGGGGGTCTCGTTGCTGTGACTGTTATAGAGTAAGCTAGTATGTAACTCAAGCTCTGATATAATTAATTGTTAAATAATGTTCACGTTATAATAAGTTTAAAAAGCATATGTAACAAATAATATAAACTGCCTTCAATTAGTTTTTATTTTCATAAAGAGGAAATTCCCGTACTACAACAATTCAGTGGATCCAGCCATGCTTTTCTTAGTCACTGAGTCACTGTATACCTGAATTTATTTCCTCCTCTCCCATTCCTACAAGCGAACAAGCTAGATTGTAGCGGTAGAGGGAGAAACTAAACCTAGAGAGAGAAGGCTATCTGTCACAAATGTTACTTATTACAAATTAATCAGGAACAAAGACCTAAGTACATATTTCTTAATATGTGATAAACATCTAAAAGTGGAGCGTTAATACCCTTCCTCTAAGGAAGATTAACTCTGAATGACAAAAATATTAACTTCTGCCAGGTTCAATCCATCCTAGGAAGTGTTTAAGGAGAGGTTATTTTACCCCACTCTATCTTAATTGATCGCTTAGGAGTGAATTTCCCACTTTTAACACACATAAATAATGCCACCTTTGCTGTTCTGTACCTTTAAATCCTGTAGAATGTACATTTATACTTATTAAATAGACTTAAAATATAAATTAACTGTTTTACTTTCAATTTATTTAAAATCTATGATAAAAAAAAATCTATTTTATCCCTAAAAAAATACCAAAGTATACGTAATCTCACCTCCGGGGACCGTCCCTCAACAAAGGTTTCAATTTTCTACCTGAAATAGAAATTAATGGATTATAAAATCAATAAATCCAAATATATATGTAATACAAGGAAATACAGAAAATGTTTTAACTAATGATTTAGATTTTTAAGCATCCAATTTTTAGTAAGATATACTAAAAAATAAATTTCCACCAAAGACTTATCATCTCCATGGACACAACAAAATTACAATATTTTGAGTTTGCACAGTTGACAACTCTCTTTATTGTTGGAAAGAAGCAAGAATAAGAAGCCATTTTTGTGTGTGTGTGTGTGTGTGTTCATGTTGACATTGTTTTTGAATAAAAGTTGTTTCAATCTTTTTCACAGTGTTTTATTTGTAAAAGATTATCTCATCACCTCCGTGGTCAAGTAAACCAAGGTGATAATACACACAATATTTTTAATAGTAAAAAATTTAATATATTCTGTTAAATTGTCGATAAACAACTGCAATAATACTTGTAACCTAAAAACTGAGCAAATATGAAATCAAAATGCATGTTTAATTCTCTCCTTGGACAGCTCATGTACACGGATTAGAAATATATCCACTTAGGTGAAGAAATGCATTGTTTTGATAAATTCCTATTTATTTAGAAATAATGATTTTAAAAATGAAAGGTACATAAAGAAAAATGAAAGGATGACATCAAATCTACTAGAGAAGAAATCTCCTGAAAAAAAACCACTTAGACGAACAATGAAAATAATTTTTAATGTTAAAAATTCAGATGAGGAAAAATAAACAAGATTATTTAAGAATGAGTTGATATGCCAACAGGTTGAAGAGACTTGAAAAGAAGGTGGTCACCTCCATGGACAGAAAACTCACCTACATGATACTTGTTCACCTCCATGGACATACAAAAATTTATAATCATAATAAATCAGTAAAACAATGTAAACAATCTCAACCACTACCCTAAGTCTACTTGGCTAAGCCTTCTGAATAAAATAATATAGGTTATACTATTATTTGAACAAATTAAACAATATTTTATATTTTTTTGGGGAAAGCTACAGTATTTTTAGAATGACCATTCTAAGATAGAACAAAATTTTACAATTGTGTAGCCTGGTCACATTCATAGGTGTGATTCATCCCTTGAGGATTCCCTAGACTTTAATTATGAAGGGAAACCTCTTAATTTTCAAACCCATTTTGCTCTCCATTTTCTATTTATTTTCCCTGTGATGGTGCAAAATAAACCTCTGACAAAAAGTATATTAGAGCTCCAGCCACTAATAAAATGCTCAGAAAAACCCAAAAAAGATAATTAACCTTAACACTTTTTGCCTCACAGTTTAAATAAATATAAGTTTGTCCCACTTTTTCTCCTTAGTGATTTTGTTAGAAAAAATAAAATAAAAAAAGAGCTCCACATCTTTGAGTTCTCCTATAATTATGCTATTTACCAAAATATAGAACACAATGGCACTGAGATACAAAATTCTACCCTTGTAGTACAATTTTGTTCTTTATCAGCGACCCGAAAAACCTCAAACAGGGGAAAGTCATGGAATTTTCTTGGTCAGTGAAAAGATATGGAAAAGTCAGGGAATTTTCACATGTTAAAAAAAAATCGACATTAGTAGAAATAACATATTTCTTCTAGTGAACACTTATCTTGAATCTATTTTAACACAGCTGTCCTAGTTGAGTGCTAATCTCAATTTTCAAAGTCAACATCTGATTTTCAAGTTGTATTTTCACCCCTCGAATGTGTCTTTATCAAAGTTGGGTCATGTTTATGCACATGTGTGAGAATTGATTACGTTGTATGAAGAAGAAACTAAAAAAAGAACGTGTCTCCCAAAAATTAATCTTTTATGGTGTAAGATGAACTTTTAGTATCTCAATGAAATATAGCTTAAATATCATTATTTGGCAACCTGTCGCTTTAGGCTGATATGTTTTAACATCTGGATACAGTGACTGACATATGTTCAGAATGGGTGTGTGTCTAAAAATTATTATTGCATTAAATTTAGATCTTAAATAAAATAATGTTTGAACATATAGTGACTGGAAAAATGGGAAATTGGCTCAGGAAATTTTAAAATTTACTTTATCTGAACACCCTGTATTTTGAAATAAATATGGCACACCATGTTAAATGTTATTCAGCTGCAGAACAAGACTTTGACCTTTCAAACTCTCTGCAAGAGTATCCTTGGTTCCATGGGACTCTGCCTCGATCAGATGCTGCACAATTGGTGTTGCATGATGGGCCTGTTGGACATGGAGTATTCCTAGTACGGCAGAGTGAAACACGGAAAGGCGAATTTGTGCTGACATTCAATTTCCAAGGTCGTGCTAAGGTATGTATCTATCTACCTTTGGTGTTACACAAGCAATACAAACATATCATGCAGACGGTTAAATATATCTTGATCTTTTGACTTTTAGTTTCACAGAAAAGATAGTGTTAAAATAAAATAATTCTATTGAATGAAAAGCTATGTGAACTGAGAGATTTTTTATTTTAATACCTTCATTGAGTTGGCAATAAAATTATTTGTTTTGCATGCCAATGAAACTTTATCAATTATCATTGTACATTTTTCATAACTTAGGAAAATCTTGTTTATTTTTTCCACTCAGCTTTTTCATATTTTTATTTTATCTTTGTAATAGTGCTAATAATTCGTCAACTAAACTTGGGTTTGGTGCTTCAGCATATCCATTTTCTTCCCCTTTCCCTACCCTTTTCATATCTGCCACATTAACTAACAAAGAGAAATATCAAGTAATTTTAATTTAAAAATGAATGGGTGAAATTTAAAATAATTTCACATAAAGAAAAAATCACCACTGATTTTATTATTATAAACAATGTTCAAAAATCATTAGCTCAAAGTGTATTGAAACATTTTTTTATTATACGTTTTTCACATAAAACATCAAAGAATTTTTTTTCTTTTTTCAGTTTAGTAAAATATAAACTTAAAAATACATTTTGTTCAGGTATATTTTGATGCACAATTTAGGTCTCCTATATTTTTAATGATTAATAATTATGTATTGTGTGTTCATATCTTTTGGTCGACTGCTTTAACATGAATGTAGTTTTTTTCCCAATACATCATAATAATTGGTACTAATTATAGAAATAACTTATATCTATAATTTTGTTTGTGTTATTTTTTTCATATGATATTAACTTTATAGTAATGCACACAAAATAAGAATGTATTATTCTGATGAGTGAAGTACTAAATATTTAATTTTTTTATCTTGAGAAAATGTAAATTCAAGTTTGCCAATTTAAATAAACTTAATATCAAATACTATATTTTAATCATATTTTATTTATGTGCTAAGCAATTACTTATTATTGATTTAGCTTAATTTTAATGCATAGGATCAATCATGTTTCCTTATTTTGACATGATTTAGAAAATATAATTTCAAATAAATGCAATCAAAATGTTAATTACAGTGCAGTATACATTAGCTTAATTCATCAGCTTTGTCACTTCATACTGGAACACAGTATTATATTTGGGTGCAACATTTTCACACTGTAAGCTGTTAGTTCAGGTCATATGGTTATAAATTATTAATGTATCTTAAAGTTGCATAAACATAAAATATTCCAGTTTTTCTTAATCATTGCTCCTTTAGTTGTAAACTGCAACGGCCAAAGAAGTAGCTACCTTTACTTTCCTATTTTATCATTTTGGCTTTCATAATTTTTCCCTAAACATTTTCAGAATCCTATTAATATAAAGAAAGCTTGCAATAGTTTACACACCTTAGTGCATTCTTACAATGATTATTTAGTTGAAACACACAAATACTAATAATAAAGTCATGTAGTGTGCATGATGATTCTATTTTTAATAATTTTAACCTACTTTATGCTTTTTAGGAGAGTTATGTGATGTTTCCTGAAAACATTTTTTTAACAAATCCAGACATTAAACTAGCATTCATACTCTTATTTTATACAATTTTAAAAATCACATTTCAACAACAGACTCTTTTTGCAAAAAATAGTGGGATAAAAATTGTTTGTGGCATTAGGATTGCCAATTAAGCAGGCCTTTCAACACACATAAAAATAAATAATAAAAACACCAAAGACATCATAAAACATATTATAGTTTTTTTTACATCCACTACTTTTTCCAGCCTGGGGCCGGGGTAAGTTTTTATTCAGGCCATGTATTTCCCACCACTGGTTTTCTAGGCCTGCATGCAACTTAAGACTAGGTCAAGCACAACATCTGGTCCCCGGCCATTAATTCATCACTGTGAAAGTGGTAAACCCACATTTCACTAGTGATAAAAAAATTCAGTTATGCTGGGAATCGACCCCGGGACGCTTATCACAGTACCACACTACCATCTGAGCTAAGGTGTCAGATAAAAACTTATTATAGTGTTATATAATATAATTATTGATATATATAAAATGGACTCGCATTTACTGATAAACCCCAAAACAGTTTATTATTACATCAATTCCAAAGTTTAGAAGTGTGACAACAAAGGGCTAATAGTGCCAATGAAAAATATTCTAATATTGGTATTTGATTCCTTTATAAATGTTTTATTATGTGGTATGTGTGTACCTGTCCACTGTTTTCCCATCATGTTCTTATTGGTAAAAGCTATTTTTGGTTTAACTTAGTATAAAATAGAGTGAATAACATTCGAAATAATACACATCGCACATAATAAATGTCATGTTCATCTAATTTGATTTTCTGGTGACAAGTATATCTGGGTTCAACTCCTGGCTGGCCAGGCTACAATCACTCTTCAGAGTAGTTATGATTTACAGTATTGTACTCAGTAGTGAGTACATGACTTTAGTAAAAATTCTTAAAATACAAATACTTAGAAAAATAATGTAAATACTTTGTTTCATACTGGAAAGATTAATGTTGATATTAAATGTTGATATTAAATGTTGTAGAGTATTAAAAACACGTTTTATGTTTGAACTAGAATTAAAGTACCCAGTTTAATATTTCATTACTTCAGGATTTAAAATAACGATGAATAAAAAACAAAATAAATCTGCTAAATTTGTACCAATCACTTATTCACTGCTTCAAAAATTAATTTTTTGAATTAGTATTATTTTAATTTCTAGAATGTTAACTTATGTATTATTTTATTTGTTTAGTTAAGTCTAAGGCTATCTTCTAAAGTAATAATATTTACTAAGGAATTTTATCAACAAATGATAGTCCATCATTGGTGGGCATTGTCTTCAGAATGCAAACAATATCATACTTTAACATTCAATACATAATAAATGCAGCTTTATTAATATATTCTCACTAGAAAGCTTAGAGTATCTCTCACTTGCATATTAACCAAACACTATACTTTTGTGGAGCTTTTACAAACACCATGAGCACTAATTTTACTAATCCCCAGATACAATCACCCGTGATGAAACAACATAGTTGCCTACTGTATATATTGATTGAAGTTGGGCTGAAGAGCTCTGCTGGCAGAATAGTGATATGTACTCAAGGAGATATGGGTAAAAAAACAGGAGAAGCTAAGAAGGGTTTCTCATGTGAAATGATTTTCTCTGCTGGCCAAGGTCATTGGGTACTTAGAAGTATTGTGAATGCTAATCTAAATGAGTCCAGCAACAACCTGTCACTGGTGAAGGTCAATATCATGGGTTGGAGCCAAGGTAGATACATTTGTGTACAGGGAAAATCCTTTCTTGGTATTGGATGTTATATCAGGTACAATACCAATTATAACCCCCTACTCCCATTCCTCGGAGTAGTGGGTTTTCCATGCATGCTAGCCACTAATGAAAAGAGTTGACATTGAAAGATATGCTGGGGCTTGCCAGGGGCAAATGTCTGGAAGAGTGGTTGCAAACAAAACGTTGTTCTGAAGCAGTCCTAATTGAAATAACAATTGTTGATTTCACATTTTAAAAGGAATGAGAGGGCCTTTGAAAGTGTGCATTGGGCTTGGTGACAAAACATAACCATAGCAAGAGGACATGCTGTGCTTTAAAAGCAAAGACCGAATGGATTCATAGGTGCTATGATATCTTGAAAAGAAAATACGTGGAGAGAGTGACTGACAAACATCTTTTCAGATTGTCAAGTGTTATTACTTAAACAATAGAGATACACAAGTCCTGAACTATGACAAACTTTAACATGATAATATAAGATATAATGGACATTGAAGGGGTGTGGGCGGTGATGGTGACTAACACTGTATTTGTTTCATATGTATCCACTGTGAAATTGTGAAAGTTTAAAGATAGACCAAGTCGAACCCCCTTGTTTTGCTTGTAGTTTTGAGTCCCATCATGTATCTGAATATAGGAACTGATTATTTAGTGATTCATCTAATGGAGAGTTGATCCTGAGAAGTCAATTTCCATCTGTGATAGGCCTATTTTTTCCCACACCTTAGAAGCATCTAAGAAGTTAAAAATAATTGCCCATATTTTTTCAAAAGCATTATTAGAACAAATTTATCGAATTATTACCCTCTAAACACTTATAAAGAGTTTATAAAGCAATATTGTTGATTAGGGTAGCTGCCCCGATTTCACCCTCTTAATCACAAAGCATCGGAATGAAACATCTTTACTTTTCCTAATTAACTTATAAGGAACACCTGTGCCAAATTTCAGCCCTTTAGCTTCATGGGAAGTGTGAGACTTAGTCAGTCAGTCAGTCAGTAAGTCAGTGCTTTCGCTTTTATATATATAGAGAGAGATGATTTAAGTACAATCCTACTATTCCCTTCTCATCTGGAGTGCAGTTCCTTACATGGTGCTGACCTTGGTACTATCCCATAGAGAGAGAGTAATTTCTTTACTATCAGAAACTATAGTTAAAGCAGAATTTTTTAATACAATTATTGTACCCTTTTGCACTAAGGTGTACTTTATACAATCTTGCAAAAAGCTTAGAAATCCCTTTCCGTACCTTATTCAGCTGTCTCATACCCTCATTCATTCAAAAACCAATTTGCCAATTTGCAGAACTTTAAATTCCAATGGCCAGATGTTTTTATACTATCCTCTTTGTTGGATTCTTCCTTCTCCTTCAACTCCCCGTTTTCCTTGCCCCACTAACACATTTCACAAACAACATCTACACAAGTAGGGAGAAGATTAAACAATAAATCACCTATATCCATAAATACATTAAAACAAATATAAATATCCTTAAAAAGCAAGCTTGAAATTGTCGAGTCCATAAATCAGATGAGCCTAAATATTAATTAAAAGCTTGGCTTAGGCTCGAAAATTGGAATCCTGGAAGATACTTTCAAGTCAAACACTTTAGGGTTTTAACACATTCTGGATGATGATGATTAAATGCTGTATCTAAAGTTTTTATAAACATTAACATTCAAATTATGGATATTAATTAAAATGCGTCCATAAAGTGTACATTATATGTATAGCTAGCTTTTATGACTTATAGCAAAGGGGACTAATTCCCTCATGGGATTCAATTTAATTTCTCAGCCCCTCTATATCATTCCTTAAAGACAAAATAAGATAGCTTACTACCCTAAATGCCAAATAAGAGTGAAACAAACTAGTTCAAAAGAATCTTCTATTAGGGGTGTGTGAAGGCCACTTTTTAAATGTGAAGCGAAGTCGAAGCCAATCTTGAAACTTGTGAAGAAATGTTGAAGTCGAAGCTACCTAGGATTTTTGTTGTCACTTTACGCCACTTTTAATTTCTAAATTAATTATGTTTCTAGATCTTGTCAGTAACAAGGGCCAGGAAAATGTCCTTATTTGTTACCTAAAGACTATATTAATAACTAATGCACACAGGCTTACTGGTAAGCTTAGTAACTTATCAATTGAGCTTTATTCTGAAAATTAAAAAATTACACCTGGATACGGGAATTGTACTCGGGACCTTTGGCTTGATTTGGGTTCGATTCCCGCGTCCAGGTGTCATTTTTCAATTTTCATAATATATCTAGATGGAGTAATCCTCACTAAAAAGCATAAATAATAGCTTCGGCTATTTGATTTTTAATTAAGTTTTAATTTTTACCTACATCGTGGAGTTTATAATATTATTTTTCAAACTTTACATACGCATGTCTTTTTATCTGCATTTCTCTGATGATATTTATAAATTAAATTCCATTTTCATTTCCTACTTTTCGTACCAACCATTTTGAATGATAAAGAAAATTCGAAGCTATGAAAATCTTTTTTGTCAAAATGCACTTGTAAATTTGTCATAGATAATTCCAAAGAGATATAAACTAAACATTAGACGCGAGCTGCGATGATATCACAACTAAAGTGCTTTCTCTGCTTCATACCAGTGACCATGGTGTTATTTATTTATGGGTATTTTTATTTTTTACCAAATTATGTTTGTGATAGTGAATATATTATATTAACATTTACTTACCCGTTTTTTATTCATTTTACGTTGTGTTTGTTAAATTACTAGTCATTGTTAAAATTCTATTTAGTAACTGTTTTAAAATTATCAAATATTGAAAAATATAATATTTAGTAAGATAAAATTAAATTATTTGATAATTTATCAAAATTTTATCCTTATTTCGAAATTTTTCGAATATGCGAAGGTTATTGTAGAAGCTGAAGTCGAAGCCGAAGCCAAAGGAGATTTTACCTTCAACTTTTCGAAGCTTCACACACCATTATCTCCTAGCAACATTGCCCCTCCTAAAATCTTGATCTTAAAAAAGTATTTAGAGTAATAATTTTATACATACTATAGGAGTGTACAAAGCTTCGAACTTTCGACTTGGCTTCGAAACAAACATCAGCTACAATTTGCTTTGAAACAGACTCTGGCTTCAAAGCTTCGCCAATAAAAAATATTTACAGATAAAATACTCCCTTTATATTAATTTATAGCTATTGTATGCTGTTTTGTATATTACAAATTAATATTAATATGGAATAAATCTAAAGAAATTGAATTGCATGTTGTGATAATATTTTTATTTGTCAGAGTAACGCAAACTATTACAAACATTTGTACAATAAAACATTTTCCAAGTAATTTTAGTGTATAAATTAAAGTAAATAGCCACAATATATTATTTTTTCAAGCATAAAACAACTAAAAGAAAATATTTTAACTTCAATTAACTTCAAGAATATTTCATTTATTCGATTCGAGTTTGCTTCGAATTGGAAAAGTGGACTTCTAACACCCCTACATGTTAATATGAAAATAATTGTGATTTAATTAGGGAAGATTATTTCACTTCCCACCATTTCTTCTCTTGTGTCATTCTTTGAAAAATTGTATTTGCACATGTAAACCCACACTATCTAAATATGTTCTTACTAACAAGGTAAAGATTGAATATAACTGTTTTATAAATGTTTCTACATTATTTAGTCTCAATAATCTACAAATAAATCTGACTCTACGGTAATGTTGAATATCTAAAACATTTTAATTAAAATGCATTTTGATTTAAATTATGTTTAGCATCTCCGTATGACATTGAATGATCAATGTCAGTGTCGCGTGCAGCACCTGTGGTTTCCTTCAATCTTTGACATGCTAGAGCATTTTCGCATGCATCCCATTCCTCTTGAGTCAGGAGGTACTGCAGATGTGACACTCACAGAGTTTGTGGTAGCACCACTGATGTACAGGGGCAATCTGCGTCCCACCACCTCCGGAGCAGGAGCAACAGTAGAGGTCAGGAGGCCTCCAGCCCTATTAGAACCAAGAGAGGTGAGTCTCACATTTGCTCTGGATGTATATACTCCTTTTTTTCATATTTATGTTGCAAAAATTTAGTATTGTAATAATAATAATAATAATAATAATAATAATAATAATAATAATAATAATAATAATTTTAAAACAAGTGATTCAACATTTGGCTATTGTATTAATCTTCAAACTACAATTTAAATTTTGCAGTGATGTAATTTTAATGTGCTTATATAATTAGGTAAAGGAGGTTAAGAGCATGCAGTTAATGAATATTTATTTATTATTTAGCACCGCGTCTTACTACCCGTTCGGGTTATATGCTATGAATATTTAAGAAAGTAAAATAAAAAAATCTGTAATATTTATTACTTTAAATAAAATACACAGTTTTAAATTACTGTATTCATGTTTTATAATGCGAACCAAACTATTCATACAGTAAAATCTTTCTTAACAAATACCTCTAAACATCATATTCTTCTTTATAACGAGCAGTTTAAAATTCCCCTTCAAAATAACATTGGCTTTTATGGTAAAACAACCTCCCAATAATAGACATGGATACTGCTAGAGTTGCATAGTTTAGCATATAAATTTCCATATAGTGGACAAAAATTGAAAACACCAGTCCATGTACAGAATTTTACTGTAGAAATGTCAGGAATGCCATTGTCTTAAATGAAGTATGAGCAGTCCTGCCTGCCACCTCTAGGGAAAGTGTCTAAATTAGTTTGCATAGTAATGACTAAGGTACTTCAAGGTCATTCCTCCTTCCCCTTCCAAGCCCTCAATTAGGATTGTTCCATCAGTTTAGTGCAGGGCTTTTTAAACTTTTTCTACTCTCAACCCCATTTCTCCCGAAAATTTTTTACGTGACCCCAAGGTGTATAGGTATATAAATCAAACATTTACTGATAATAAATCATAAAGAAATTTATTTAAAAACAATTCTTTGGTATACATTTTATTTTACCATTTACTGAAGACGAAAACAAATATTCATACTAATTTAATGGATGTGCATGTTTATTTTTACACAAATAATTATATCTTTGCTGAATACTTGATACTGGTATATATATTTTGATTTTATAATCGTCACTGCTGAGAACGTTGCTTTGCCTAAATATGTAGTACAAAAATGGCTGAAGTATGTTTAAGGCCATTCCAGATATTCTGTCCTAATTCCAAACCAAATTCATTTAACATTTTTACTAGGAAACTCAAGTTTTAAACCTGTATCGTTTTAAAAATTCTTCTTGAAATTTAAATTAATAGCAGGTGATCAACGTTTTTGATTCCAATTGAGTTTGGTCTATGAACCCAATTTAGTTTTTTAGAATCAAAATTTGAAGGGAAAGTATTTCTTAAACTGTGTCTCCACTTAAATGATCAATTATAACCCTTGTAATTAAATCTTTGAGAAGGTTATTTTCAAATAAAAAATCATCTGTAGCTGTAAATATTTCTAAAGAACCAAGTCATTATAAAAATATTTCTACGGCCTCCACATCCAGTTATGAGACCCCATAAGGGGTTGCGACCCGCAGTTTAAGAAGGCCTGGTGTAGCCTGTGCTCTTGTACACATATAGTACACATACAGGCCTACAGTATGGAAGGCTTACTGTTTACATTTAATTTTATTTGTGTATTCTTTGTATAATACAATCTGTACCGTAAGCTATGTCAATTATTTAATCTTTTGTCTTATTATCCTACCTACAATATGGTACAATTTGGTAATTAGATTGTTGTAGTTAATATCAACAGTATAGAAGTTCATACAGATTAAAAAACTTTGAAATTTATCTCTCAAATGCCTACTCTTAAACATGTCAGGTAAGAGTGCACAATAGCACAAGTTACATATAAAGACCTCTTCACCTTTTTTGCTTGAGCAGAATTGGTTCCACAACTCTCTACAAGATCAACTTTGAATTCAAACAGCATCAACACAAGACTCGCCACAACCTACATAAATATTTACAATATTTTGGGTAGATATATTTGGCTAGATAACTGATGGCTATTTTGAATAAAAATGTTGACCATGATTCGTTTATTTAATAGTCTTTCCTTTGTTATTTTTTTTCATTCTTTCACTCAAGCTCACTCTTCTTTCTGTAGCTCTTTATTATTTTTTTCTTCAAAATTTTTTGTCAACATGTTCTTTGGTCATTGTTTCACCCTTTATTTTATTTTTCGTTCCATTAAAGGAGGCTGAGTTTTTTTAATTGCGTATTAGGGAATTTTTCATGTGTTTATAAATGTTTAATATTAGAATGAGGATTTGTTACAGATGACATTAGGATAAAACTGTGTTCTCATCTAAATTATAGTTACAAAGTGAACTTTAAGGATACAAGCACAAGCAGTATCTATTAAGTCATACTGGGTTCTACTTTCGTCCTTTTTTTCCAGGTCGTCAGCAGCTATGAGTAAATGCCGTTGCAAAAACAATCTTTAGTAACAAACATTATTAGAACAAAGTTGATCAAAATGCTGGCATGCATTTTTCAATGGTTGGTGATAGCCTTAAATATGCAGTTAAACAAATCAGCAATATAATGTTTTGGGACAACTTTTCCTGGATGTGAAGAAGGTCACTTTCCTCTTACTTGTTTATACATGGCTCAGGGTGCCCACTGATAGGGAAAACCAGAACCAGGCTTTAATTTTGTGCATTGGAAATAAACTCGGGGAAAAGGGATTGCATTTCTGGCTCTTAAGAGCATTTTAACCCTGGTACACTCGTGTGCGATTTTATTACACTAATACTCACGTGAGGTCATTATGACCCCAGCATTTGAATTTAATTATATGAGATTTTGAAAAATTACTTACTAGAATAGATGAAAATATTAATAAGAAGAATGACTTAAGCACAATAATAATATAATAAACATAGGTTTAATGTAATTAGATATTTTTTTATTAAAATACTTATTATAGGAAATCAATTTTTTTTAGCCTCACACATTAGTCACTTATTTGTATTTATTTCTTCAAAAAAGAAAATTATCTTAAATTTTTGTTTCATTCGACCTCTTCTGTTACACAGTCCTCATACAGAACTTTATTGTGTTCCTTGCAGACAAGTTTGTAACACTTTTCACATAAAAAAGGTTTGTTTTTTTAGTCTTTTGCTCTTGGGAACACTTCACATCTTCCACGGGAGCGTTTCTCTCTTGGTGGTTCTTCTTCTTTGGATGGAAAATATTGCGTGATTGTCAAATGCAACTCTCTTAGAAGATAAGAGGATGTTGCTCGGACTTCCATGTGGGGTGTAACAAGGCTTATTCCAAGCTCTTGAAGAAACTTTATTCTCACAATTCATATTTCAAATATTATTTGAAGAAACAATTACTTGGGAATTTATTGTGGCTGTATTTAGGAATGAATAGAACAATATAAGAGGCCAATGACGAGTTTTTCTAGAAACAGAATACAATGAAGACAGCTGGTCCACTGTATCCACACCTCCAATCGTGTCATTAAATTATCATTTCTGGCTTTGGTTTTTCTCTGGTGGATTGATCAATGTTATTGCCATCATGCATAGTTGAAAGGAGAGGGACATGTTTTCTCTTCTTGGAGCAGTAGTATACTAATGTATTTCTATTATCATCAGATCCAAAATACTGGAGTAGACTTGGCGCTTAACAAGGAATTCTTGAGGAATTTCTCGCTTATTTTTCCTTACAGTCCCTACTATCTTTAGCTTATTCTCTAGGAGCTCTTCAGCCCAAGTCACGCTGGTAAACCTAATATCAGTGGTTATATTTCTATTGGAATTTTTTTATTGGTTCAACCAAATGTATAACAACATCTTTGCCAGAATTTGACACTCTTTAAGAACTCTCAGGTTGTTGACCTGTATAAACTTCCACGTTGTAGGTATAATACATTTTTGAATCAACCGACGCAAACACTTTGATCCCATATTTTGCAGGTTTGTTTTGTATATACTGTTTGAATGGACATCTACCTCTAAAGCTCTCAATTTTTTCATCAATAGTTATCATTACACCGGTTGAGTAATACCTTTGAAATCTTTCTACCAATTTTTCTATCAATTCTTTAACTGGAGCAAGCCGGTCAATCCTCTTCCTTTCCTCTAAGTTATGCAAATTATCAAATCATAATGCAATTATTAAAAATTCAAATCGAGATAGACATGACACACATAAAAAGTTGAAAGCCAGGACCATCTGTTACCCATAAATCTCTAATATTAGTATGGGGCATTTTCTTAATTAACCCCAACTTTCTGTGGGTGTTTTTGCATTCTTACCTAAATTTAGAACACCTGGAGCATGCATTTATGGAATTATATTTCTTGCAGTAACATGAGTTGCTTGTCTGTAAGGTTTATTTATCCACAGTGAGTGCCCATCCCTGTCAATAAAAAAAATGTAAATCATTGTCAGTTCCGTCTCTAGTTTCTTCTGTCTCATCAACACTCTGTTCAGATTCACTATTTGATTCTCTAACTTCTAAATAATTTACTGTTTCTGAACTACTGCCTCCCAAATCTTCCTCTTTATCAGAGTTTTGGCAAAAAACATTGTTGGTAAGGTCATATATATACGTTGCTGTTCTCTTTCATAAGACATAATTTGTTAAATCGCAAGGAAATGGAGAATCAAATAATTAACAAGAAAATTAGCAGTCAATAAATAAAATTACAAGAAAAAAACTCTGACAAAATGAAACACGAGACTGCATTAGACAAACACTCGCGTGGGGTAAATATGAGCACAGTATAGAAAACCGGACCATAAAACTATACAAACGCATAATTCCAACTGAAATCAATGTCACCTTGAGAATCATACAATAGAAGAAAGGTACACTAAGTGAGGGAACAGTACTACCAGCCCTCAAATAGGTATAAACAAAATTCTACTACTGGGGTCATATATACCCCACGCGAGGGCTAGGTTAAAGAAGATCCAGGCAATAACCACTTCAAATAACTTCTTGAGCTAATCAAACTAAAAAAAAAGGAGTCTCAGTTCAAATTTTTGGAGATGAGTTTTATTTCTAAAATGTTTACAGTTGAGGAGGGAATGGAAGGATACTATTTGTGGTGGCTTGTGGCGAAGTCTCCCAACAGGAAATAGTTTGGACATATTTACCATCTTGAAGTAATTCAAATTGTTTTGAATAGAGTATAGGTATATTGTTTAAATGGAAACATAGTCATATTTGATTTAATTCCTTTCAGGAAGGCTAGTGTTGACACTTTCGGTCACCCCACTTCTGTTTTGTTGAAATGTTCACACTCTTTACTATGTGCGCGGTCTGTTCGCTGTCATCCTTTCATTCAAACAATCTTCTATTAAAATATACAACCCTCATATTGCAAAACTACTATTTTATTTTATTCCATGTACCACTCACATAAATAACTGTTAAAGGCCCAGATAGCAAGGGTCAAATAAATAGGAATGGATTATGAATTTATTTTTGTGCAACACGTCATGGTAATCATTGGTCGGCAAATAGCATGTCGGTGTCCTTATATTTTAAAATATTGTAACACTAATGGCTAAAATGGGTTTAAATATCGGTGCAAAGCTAGAAGGAAGTGAACATTGGAATGTGTGTTTTAATCCTAAATCAAAGTTATACAACACACAATTGGGTTATATGGATGGTGTGGTCAATGGGAATGAACAAAAAAATTTAAACAGCTACAAATTATGATGGACTTTATCTCAAAGGATGGGAAGGCTCGAAATTCTTCTCATTGAAGTGTGAAAAAAAAAAAAAATTGAACTTTTTTTTTTTCAAAGCTTGAAGAAATCCGAGGAAAAACAGCTCAACTGGAGGAAAACATTTCCGACAAAATGCTAATCACGAAGATATTAATGTTGTTACTGAATAACATCATACACTTGGTTGTATTATTATTATTATTATTAGCACCGCGTCTTACTACCCGTTCGGGCTATACGCACTTACGCTAATGTGTAATGGTAGGGTGATTGTGAGATGAAATGGAGGACCTACAGTTTAACGTGGAATCCGAACCACATTCACAAGATGTCTTGTCAGAGGTGAAGGAAGAGTTTGGTAATCAGATAAATCTTTGCCGGGACCGAGGATTGAACCCCGGTCTCCAGCATAGAAGTCTGACACCTTACCCCTAGACCACCAGGTCACCCACTTGGTTGTAGCCTGAAAGTCTGTACCAATGTAGAAACAAAGTAATTATGAGTTGAAAGCAAGCCTACGTGTTGAGGAAGATAAGCAACATGAGCTAGATCCACCGGCAACTGCATTAACTTTAATGGAATTGGCAAGCAAGAGTTACCAAAGTACTGTAAAATGCTTCACATGTGGTAAAACAGGTCACTAAAACTGAGATTGTCGATCATCAAAGGGGACCTGCCATTTTTTAAAGGTCAGTCATCACATTATTGATTGTAAAGTTTGTACAATTAAATTAGAATATAAAGTAACAATAGTGCAAATTCAACCAACTATACTAAAGGGAACGTGGTCATGGCCAACTTCAATAATAACCAAAATTGGTTAGTTGACATTTGGGCAAGTGAACATATGTGCTACATAAAGGAACTTTTTGTGACATACATGGAACTATCCAATATTTAAAAAATTGTGATAGGTGATGAAAACGAACTGGACGCAGTGTGTTATGGAACTGTTGAACTAAAAGCATATACTGTATAGATGAGGAATGGATTAAAACAACATTGAACAATGTATTGTATTTACATAAAATGATAGCGAATCTATTTTCAGTTAGGAGTGTCATGGATAGAGGCCATCAAATTAACTTCTATAGTCAGTTGTGTAGAATAATGAAAGACGACAAAGTGTCTGCAGTTGGCCATTGATATAACAAGTGTACATTATGCATTTCAGTTCAAATGAACAAGCAGCTATAGGTTATGGGAAGGATGCGCTAACCAATTGACAAGAACATCTTTGTCATCAGAATGTGGAATATGTGAAGAAGATATTGGACAAAAATATTATATATGAAGTAAAGGAAAAAAGTTGTAATAATTATTTGAAAGGAAAAATGCATACATTACCATTCAAGCGGAGTTAAACATCAACAACTCGGACCTTTAAACTGTTACACATGGATGTGAGCTGACCAATGGAAGTTGCAAAGTTCAGCGGGTCTAAGTATTTTCTACTTATAAAAGTTGATTATTTTGTCTACATACATGGGTATTTCCTCCAAAATAAAATTGAAGCAGTAAACAATCTGAAACAGTTTTTAAATATAGCCGAGGAAGACGCAGGAAATCGAGTGAAAATAATATGAACAGATAATAGAACTGAGTTTGTAAAAAAAGAATTGTGAAAGATATTTGTTGAGAAAGGCATTCAATACCACACATTTGTGGCATATACTGCTAATAAAAATGGAAAGTTGGAGAGGGACATACGTACACTTGTGAAAGCCTTAATTTATATGCTAATGTCTAGAAACTTGAATAAAAATGTGTGGGTTGAAGCAGTCAACATAGCCATATTTGTTCTAAACAGAACATGGAGAATTAATGTACCTTACAAAACTCCATATGAACTTTGGTTTCACGAAACATATGATGTAAGCAAGCTAAAGCTATTAGAGTCACAAGTACATGTACACATTCCAAAACAAAAAATCCAAAAATGAGACCCAAAGATTATGAACAAACTTTTTGTTGGTTATGAAGAAAATACAAAAGGGTACAGGATCTTCTTTCCCAATACAAACACAGCAGAAGTAATAAGAGAAGTAGCATTTAGAAATAATATTTAACAATGCCCAACATAAGATGAGATTCTTGTATACAAAAATAAAACAGTCCAGAAATCAAACGTGCCCGAGGTAAAAAAAAATCAGGAAATTAATGTGAATCCGAACTGCAAATCAGAGATCAGTGACCTCGACGATTTTGATTTAGAGATGAAAGATGCAACACAGCCATAAGAATTGCAAGATAACTCTGATGTTAAAAGAGCAAGAGAAGCTGGGAAGTGATTTATGAAGAAACCTATCTGGCATAAAGACTTTGAAATGAGTCTTATAATCATGCTGCAAGAACAAATCAAACTCATTTGAAGAGTCAATAAATAGTGTGTACTCTTGACAAGTGCAAAGATGCACTAAACAAATGTTATACTTGAAAACAAAACGTGGACAAATGCGCCAACTACGGTAAACAACGTGTAATAGATAGTAGGTGGGTTTACAAAATGAAACATAAGAGTGAAGGAAATCTAACGCATTATAAATAATGGTTGGTAGCAAGAGGCTTCCAACAAAATGAATATTTTGAGATGTATGACGTGTATACTCCTGTTATGAAAATACTACATTTTGTATTGTATTTGTTATTGCAAATAAGTTAGGTTTACCAGTCCACCAATTTGACATTATACATGCTTTTCTGGATGGTGATATAAAGGAAGAAGTGTACATGAGATTACCTAAGGGTTTAAACAGTGATGAGAATACTGTGGGCTAAACTCAATAAGTCTATATACAGCCTAAAGAAATCACCAAAATATTGAAATTTGAAGTGTGACGATATAATAACAAAAAGGGGGGCTGCTCGCTCACAATATGACATTTGTTTGTATACAAAGTTTGGCCCTGAAAATAAAGTAGACCTTTTATTATTTGTGGATGGTATATAATTGGTTGGTACAAGTAAAAAATAAATTGATGATTTAAAATGTTATTTGAATAAAGTTTTTTGTATTAAAGATTTAGGTTTGGCAAACAACTACTAAGGTATATATATTGACCAAGATCTAGAAAGAGGTGGGACTGAACTCTGCCAAGCAAATTATTTAGAGCAAATTGTAATAAGATTTGGTATGATAGAATCTAAGCCTATATCCACACCAATGGAAAATAAATTTCAATTTATTAGGCCCAAAACAAGTCGTGTGTTGTTAGAGTTGAAGTGTAGGTAAATAATAGGCTCTTTTATGTATGCAGTCATAGGAACACAACCAGATGTGTGTACTAGTCTATCTTATTTAACTTGATACCAACATTTTACCAATGATGTATTGTACAAAGCTATAAAAATAGTATTAAGCTATGTTAAAAGAACTGTACATTTAAAATTAATCTTAATTAGTGATTCAAGCAGTGAAATATTGAGTGAGACTCGGACTGATGAACTGATACAAATGATAGAAATTCCACATCAGGTTTTGTTTTTAAATGTTTGGGTGTATTGTTACTTGGTCGTCAAAGAAACAACAAACTGTAAGTCTGTCTTACACCAAAGCATTGTATATTGCTTTAAGTTCAGTTGTTATTGAATCTTGTTGGCTGAGAAAACTCATTGATGATTTAGAATTAATCGGTGTTAATCACGTTGTAATCCATGTCGACAACCAAGCTGCAATAAATCTAGGAAACAATTCAGAGAACAACGAACGAATCAAACATGTAGACATAAAGTTCAATTTTATCAAGCAAAAGATATAAGAAGGTATAATTTTGAAATATATAAAGTCTTAAGACCAAATTGCTGACACATTTACCAAACCATTGATTGGCAAAGGATAAGTTTGTTACTTTTAGAAACATGTTGTGAGTCATGTAGGATATAAGAAAACATGTATGTATATTCCTAATAAAGTTTGAGGGGGCAAGGATATACTAAAGGAAATTAAATGGGGATGTAAAACTGTGGTGAGTGTTATAACTATAAGACGCCTTAGTTAAGATTTAAAATAACAAATAATAACTTGTTGAGAGGGCATGTTTTAAATGGCAACAAAGTCATATTTGATTTACTTCCTTTAAGCATTGCGGTCGTCACGGTCTTATATACAAGTCTCATATTGCAAAACTACTATTTTATTTAATTCCCTGTACCTCTCACGTAAATAATTGTAACATATACTTACTAACAATACTTGCTCAGATACCCAAATTATAGGGCGTGTTCAACACACCTATTAAAAAAACATTTTCATCCATAATTCTACGACTGAAGGAAAAGACTTTTAAAAAAATTGGTAAAATTATTTATTTTTCCAAGGCCAACCATAAATAATGCTAGAGTTTTATTCTATAGTTTGAGTGGCCACCCTTACTGCCTTGAATGGATTGAAAACCACACTATCCAACGCCTTGCATGATGTGGTTTAGATAGAACTGTAATGAAATTATCTTGGTAGAATAAGAAGGCAGGTAAATACCAGTGAGAGAAGTGTATTTTATTCAATAGGCTTAAAATACTTTACATAATGTTTCATCTATCAAAGAAAATTTATGTGATCTTATAGCCAAGAGAATTTGCATACATTTCTAGATTATTTCACTTTGTTGCAAATATCTGTGCTGATTATATGAACTGACCAGCCACCAAACCACAGAAGATATTTCATCTCTTATCAGTTGCAGATATTTTCTTGGTATTTCTTTTAACCTCCTTGGCATTAACCTTTGGGCTTTGGTTTGGTAAAATCAACATTCCGGGTTTATCAATGGTATAATTTTTATCATTACATCTTACTACCCATTCAGGTTATACACTTTTGTCCAGATTAAATATATTATAAGGCTTAAGTGTTTTATTTTCTCATCCTAATCTATCTTCCGATTATTAGAATAATTTTTAACTTGACTGCACTTTTGAGAGGGACATGGGACAAACCTTGATGTTGAATTTCTTACTAACACCCCAAACTCCTGAGAATTCAATTGCAAGCTGAATCAATTACTTCTTAGATATTTAATAAAAGTAAGGTTCACAGCCTTTTTCATGGTCTGCCAGCTCCTTCTCTTTCTTTGTTGTGAAATCAACTTTATAATGACCCAAAGATTAAAATTAAGTACCCTGATAACAAATGATAATTAAAATTTACCTGTAACACAAAAAATTGAAATTGAATGTATTCTCCAGCATTTTAAAAGGTCTTATGCACTCACACATAGACATTAAAAAATACTTTTATGGTTTTTTGAATTGAGTAAAATGCAAAAATCGTGAGTTAAAAATGCTGCTTCATATTTTGTTCATACTAACAAAAAATGTAAATTGATAAAAATTACACAACTTACCATTATCATTCTTTTGCAAAGTAAACTGCAGCCATCTGCTAACTTCTCCCTAATTTTCATAATTGCAATAAGTGTGAAATAAAAGTTTTCTGTCCTTCTTTTGTATACATTACCCCTTCTTTCAAAATGTCTGAGTAAAAAATACAACACTTATTCCCACAACCAACCAGAACAAAGAAAAAACTTTATTAGAGGGTACTGGATTGTATCCATTCAGACTAATTTCAAATAAACACCTTTAAGAAAAAACCTTAATTATATCCACAAAATCATGAATTGTATCCACTCTGAATGGTTTCTATTCAAACAGTTTTCAAACTGCTTAAGTGAATACCTGAATTGTACCCACCTGATCTATATTCACAAAAACCTTAATTGTATCTACTCTGAATGGACTCCAATCAGACGGTTTTGAAATAAACATCTTTAAGAAAAAACCTTAATTGTATCCACAAAAGGCGGACTTAAAATTAACTGAAGAAACGTCTGACGTAAAAGTTCGTCACACTTCTGGTAGAGAGCAACAGGATGGAATTCTCTTAACTTACTATGTGTATACTAGAGTGCAGCCGTATCCATAAGTTAATTCAATCAAATTATTTAAATAAGTTTTAGTAGTTATTTGAAATTTGTAGACTTCTATTAATTTGCCAACAATACAAACAATTTTTTAAAAAAAAATAGTGTTCTAAATTATTTCTAGTTTCTGATAAAATACATTGCTGTAATTTGTTTTTATTTTACTTAACATGTACTGTAGGGTAAGGCATGTGCTGCAAAGGATATTCATATCCTATATTAGTCAGTCCTGCTCAATTATATACTTCATGCTAGCAGAAGTTAAAGAAATGGACATTTGGAGCACCTTTTAGGAAACATAAACAAATTGTATGCAGTCAACATCGATAATATTTTATTCTATTTACTGATAATTATAGATATTGACTATCTTTATATTAATATTATCATTATCACTCTTCACCATTTTTTTTCTCCCCCTTGAAAATGCTTCAAAAGTCCATTTGTAATCAAATCAAGATATAGGTTAATCTAAACTAAGTTTGTCATTAGTACTCTAATTCTCTTTTTAAGTGGGCTGTAAAAGTATTTTCTTAAACATGAAGTATTATCTCTTTAAAGTTTGCAGTGTAAGCTTATACTAGAACATCAATTTGCAACCATATTTAACTTGTAGGATTTTTTTAGGTCAATGTATTTTAGAGCATGTATTGACTTCATTAATTTTAATGAGACTAATCTTTTATTTTCTTTGCCAACAGACATTAGCCACTATGTTTTTAAAAAAATGAACATTGAAAATCTAGCTTTAATTTATTAAAATCTAGTGAGAAATGAGACAATTTTGATGAATTCTGGCAAGAATTTTATAATGTAAATTGGCAGCACTGCTTTGCTCACATCCTATGCCCAGTGAGCTCTAGTGATGGGAAGAATCGAGTAAAAGTAGTTGGGCCGTGTTCTTCTTTTAGTTGCTCCTTTTCTTTATCTTCAAATATAATACACAATATTGGTTGGTATGTTATGTGTTATTTTAATACAAATCTTTTTTCCCATAGAGTTCATTTTTCAGTCATAGTCCTATCAACACACAACTTAGAACAACATTCAATCCCCCATTCGAAATTTTATCAATAATACATCTATGACCATGCCGGGAATGGAACTCAAGACACCTAGCTTGGTTGGCACACGCACTACCAACTGTGGCAAAGTGTTGAATTTATGCTAGGTGATTTGTTAAAGATTTGAGCCCCAACCAGACTACTATTGGTGCCAGTATAGTAAGTATAATAACCTTTAGACTGATCAACAGGGTAACAGGTTTCTTCAGCCAGAAGTAAATAAATGGTATGGTATTTATTGTGGCTGTACATAAAATATACTTTCAAACATTTACTATTGTCTCGGCAGTTGCAACCACAATCCACTCTATTAAACTATACGAACAAAGAAATATATTTATTCTCAAACTAATGTGAAATTGACTAAACGTGTGTAGCCAATATTATCAATTTGGATATGAATGATAAGAGCTGACAACTCTTCAAGACCAGGTATGGTCTGTAACTTAAAAACGCCACAATACATAAATTAGTACTTTTCACAAATAAACTTGAACCATTATTTTAATATCCAAGGCATAATATAGGTACTCATTTAAATCAAAATAAAAAAAAATTTTACTAGACATCTTTTTCGTGTTTCCTTATAAACATTTTAACTGTTGTGAAAGTTATTCAATTTGTTCCAAATCCTATGTATGATATTTTATCTATTTCAATCTTTGCAGGCAATGTTCACCACAATTATTACAACCCCCATAAAATTATTGTCTTTTCCATACTATTGGAAATAGACGTATGGCATGATATTTATATGTAGACTCTTGAAGCTGAGAGACAGGGTTAATTTTCATAATCTGAATCTGAATCTGGTTTGAAAATTAGTTTTTTAGTATATATTACTTTCACTGTATGCATCAGATGAATATTTTTAATACTTTTTATTTATTTAGCTGAATCGGTTGGTGGTTATGGATTTCTAATTCATTTAGATCTGATGTTATGTGCCATTAAAAATAAAAGTGATTCAAAGTAAAAATACATTTATTAAGTACAGAGTTTAACCTTTAACCTCCCGCACTCTCATCTGCCACATCACCATCTGATGACTGACAAGCACTTGACCTTGGCGTGGTGGTGGCTGGTGGTGGGGTTAGAATTGTTGCCACATTACTCATACTTTTCACTACAAACATTTAACTCGAATATTGCCCCCGCCCAATGCCATTGTGTTATTTTTACTATACAATAATGAATATACATGTACTTTTTCATTCATCTTCTTACACTTCTTAAAATTTGCCAAAATTATTAACATATTACATTTGAATTTTATAACTAAGTAAACTCTCTTTATGTCTTTGATGTTGATGGATGTAATATGTCACACTTCTCCATTAATTTATATATTCACACGTCCGGTAGAAAAAGCGATTTGTTTAAGGTTTTTAAATGTTTGTGAAACAAGATCTGTGTTTACTTTTTATGAATTTAAGCCTGCTGAATGTTGCCTCACATTTGTAAGTTGACCCAAATATACAGAGATTTTTTCGAGTACATTTGTGAGTTTTTCTTTTTCAATTAAGCTCCAAAACTAAGGATAGTCCCTTTCTTTTGCTTTCTCATGAAGTAATCATTTTAGTTCTGTATCTTGCTGAAGATCAATCAGCTCTTCTTTTAAGCACCTTGATTCACATCCAAATATTGCTAATTTAGTAACACTTGCATGGATTCTCAACAAGGCACAACGGATTGCAATACTTCCAAACATCTTTGACTCTGTTAATCATTTCAACTTTAAGGCAAGGCAGTAACTCATTTAAGCAAAACATATATTTTTTTCATCAGGATTTTCAATAAAAAGTGCTTGTACAGAAGGAAAACTTGTGAAATCATTCTTGTAAATAAATATCTTACAAGTACATGTTACATTTTTTCCTCCAGTGTAAATACTATACTATACTTATCAATTTGGACACAATCTTGTTATAATCTCCTTTTAGCTTAGTCACTAAAATGATAACTATTCCAGTGACGCCAATGATAATTGCTACTTTCAACCATCACTGAAAGTCATGCATTTCAGGATAATCTTTTCCCCTTTCGCTTAAAAACAGCATAATCTCATGACAAAGGTGAAAAAATTTTTGCAAAACCTTTCCTTTACTCAACCACCTTACCAATTACCAAAACATATGTGTATTTTTTTAATTACATGAGAGCCGCATGAAATCTGACTAAGGACCGCATGTGGGCCACTTAGTGAGTACCACTGAGTTAGTACACACACAATGCTAAGCTAAGCTAAACAATAGTCCCTCTTTTCCCTCCAAAATTCAGTATTTCTTTCTAGTTTGCTCCAGTGAAGTTTAGTTATGACACTACAAAATGTCTTGTTTGAGCTCAAATGATGGTACTAAGGAAAAGAAGATGCTACTGTCAGCAACTCTTTTGTAAGATGAAGAAAATTTAGGAGGTGGAGGTTTGACTTTTTGAATTAACACTTCCACTTCAATATAAAATCATTTTTAAAATATAAAACCTAAATAGAATATTGCTTAAATACATGTAAAACAAACTGTCAACAAAAATTCAACAATTCTTTGATTATTTTCATCAAACCAGCACTATGTCTGTTCAACACGGATTTCAAGCTGTGTTATGCACATGCACAATGTAAGATGGCTCAAGATGGGAGATGGAAAAATTGCCCAGCCAGCAATCAGAAAAAAACATAGTGTGGTGTAGCAGGGCATAGCTCACTGTGTGAACCAACACATTTAAATAAATGGTCTGCTATTTTTCTAAACAGTTAGTAGAGCAAATCTTAGCTTAGTGTTCTGTGTGTACCATTATTACAAGAACTTGACTCATTTGGGATTCAAACTTACCAACTAATCACATGTTGTTGGTCAAAGTGATTTGGCATACTTGACACTGCCCAAGGCCTATAATAGATCAACATGCCATATTTTCCCACCTTAGTGTTTTGTCGCTATTGATAATCTCCTAACCAAAGGTTTACTTTTTTGGTTTGTGACCCTTACTCATTAGGCAAAATAACTAGGGAAACCAGGCAGTAATAGAGTTCTGTTGATGTTTATACTCTAATTTCAGTTTTACGTTTTAGGTCAAATGAGAAATAAAAGTATTCAACATATATACGGCAAAAAATCACCATGTTTTACTTCCTGTCTGGGCTGAATGCATGTATATTAATTACGATATTGGTGTGGTGATGAAGGTAGAATTAATTACAGGAAATTTACCCACATTTACGCGGGAGAAGAGAAGGAAACATTTGAACAAGATCTCCCCAAAATACCACCAGCAGGGATTTGAACCCTCACCTCTCCATCACCAACAAACCAGTCTATTGTACTAATGCGAGAAAGATGCCTTCTTAATGTAGTAAATTGTTATTTTTGCTATGAAAAATTAGTCCAGCACGCCTTAGTACCTATCCAAACTACCCTAAAATGTACACCAATGGGAGAGATAAGGAAGTCAAGTGTCACCGTATACCGAAAAGCATGTGTATAATTGCAATGGACTCTATTTTTCCACAACGCACTGATTTCACTCTCTCCCTTTTTATAGTCCAAACATTCTTACATCATAAAGAAAGTTTTGTAATCGTGAACATTTTCAGGCTCTAGATTTCTCGACCAGTTTTTGGCTTATTTCGGACCTATCAGACAGAAGTGTCTTGCTGGCTGGGATGGCTAGTCTAATTTTTAAGCTCGAGAGTGTGGTTGTATCTCGAAGTTTTATCTGCCAACAGCTAGTCCAACATGGGATGCTTCCTTGCCTACACATTTTACAGTGGGGTGGGCACTAAACTTCTTATTTTTATCAGTTTTGGGAAAAGTGTGATTGCGGCCTTGACTGGCTACCGGTCAGCCAGCCTCCCCCACAGTACTACTTTCAACCTTTTGACAAGAATTCACTAGTTTGTATAAGGTTAGCAACGCCATTTATTTTAAGAGCTGAAAGCTCAACACACTGTCAGAGAGGGTAGGCAAGCCCTTATAAGAAGTCATCTATGACGACACATACATTTTTTGTGACAAATTAATAGATTTTATTACACTTTTAAGCAAACAAACCGTTTTGTTGGAGGATTGCACAAAGCAATCAAAGACAAAAATAAATTTTACTTATGCAAACATATTTTGAACATTGGCATGTTTATTTAAACAAAATCATTCACAAAAGGTTGCAACTGAAGCAAAAGAGACACGCCAAACCTCGTACATCCCCAAAATGGTGGTTCATTGTATTCGTTTCTCTTCTGTTTTCCTATTTATGCCTGGTTGGCCATTAGCACTACCATAAGGGAGAACGACTAGCGAGTACTCATCCAAAGATTGCATCAAGGTTATATTCTATCTGTTTGGTGTAACAGCTACCATCTGTTAGTCTTGTGTTGAACTAATAATTTAAGTTGGTTGTTTCTTCTGCCATATAGCAAGTGACATAAACATTTTGACTTATTTTCCGCTATTTTGTGGATACAGTTTAGGATTTTTACTAAAGTAGTTTATCGGAAAACTGTCTTAATGGATACAATTCAGCTCTCCTGGTTATTAAAGTGGAATAAAGGAAGTGTGAATTAATGTTAGTATTTTTGTAGTTCTTAAAAAAAAAAGTTTTGACCAAATAAATAAAATATTGCTCAGCTAGAAACTTTTTGTTTAATCCTTTACAAATAGTAATTTAAAAGTTCTTGAAGATCTGTATTGGACATTGCGTAACTTGACTAGGACTTATTTTTTAATTTTAAAACGTGTTTTATCAAATGCCAGTATGTCCATGATAAACATTTAACATTTGCTGAGACTACTGCTATATGTAGGATATTAAACTAAACGCATAACCCAAACAGCTACTAAGACGCGGTGCTAAAAAAAACTACTACCCGCATTGGTGGGCACCCAAAAAAAGGCATCAACAAAACTTTGTCTTAACAAATTTACCAGTTAGGAGTAGTTTCTTCTATATGGTCTCCTTAGTTTATTTCCATGCAAATTTGGATACATTTCCACTAAAATTATATCTTCCTTCTCCTGGCCCCATTAGTGTAAAAACACGGGTAGCCCGGCTGGTTAGTAAGACACGATGTTCTTTGAGCCATCTTGAAAATTATTCTTCTTACTAGGAGGTATTTAACATCTACCTGGTTATCTAATTTCATGACATACAAACTAAATTATCTCTAGAACAGCACACTCATTACTCCAACTGTCAATCACTCTTCAATTTTACCAATGACAAATTTTTGGTTCTTGTCAGAAATCAAACCAAAACTTTTATTTTATTTTAAGGGGCTGACACGCTACAGGCTGAGCTAGTGTATTTTAATTTAAAAACATCAACTAGCCAAATAATAGGTAGTTGGGTTTGAGATCTGATATTGTTTAAATTTTTAGTTTCTACTGAGGTGACTGTGTTTGAATTAAGATTGTATCAAAATAACCTACAATTGCTATCTTAAACACATACAGTCTATCAAACGAAGGAGTGGTGGTAACTGACAGCTACTAAAAGCTACCAGATCTACTCTAATGTATCCATTCACCAAACCATATGATCTGCAAGACCATATGTTGAGCTGCTGTCACTTTTGGCAGTCAAAACTTTCACTACAAACAATTTGTTTTTAATTATAATTTTTTATCTCTTACCTAAAATTATCACAAATAAACTAATAAGATTATTTTTTCTTAGAACCGTATCTTACTACCTGTTCAGTTAATATGTTTAATAAGATGTTATCAATTTTAAAAGCAAAACAATTTGTTTGTAATTTCTAAAAAGGGGGAGCTGAATTGTATCCACTCTGAATGGCAGCCATTCAGACATTTCTTAAACAAGCACCACAAATAAAAAGTCTGATTTGTATCCATTATCATAATACCCACAAAATCCTGAATTGTATCCATTTCTGAATGGTAGCCATTCAGACAGTTTTCAAATAAACGACTTTAACAAAAATCCTGATTTGTATCCACTAGAAATATTTGCATTATATCCACAAAATCCTGAATTGTATCCATTTTGAATGGCAGCCATTCAGACATTTTCTTAAACACGCATTACAAATAAAAAGTCTGATTTGTATCCATTTTCATAATGTCCACAAAATCCTGAATTGTATCCATTTCTGAATGGTAGCCATTCAGACATTTTCTTAAACGAGCACCACGAATAAAAAGTCTGAATTGTATCCACTAGAAATATTTGCATTATACCCACAGAATCCTGAATTGTA